>SNQJ01S0011654.1:59883-129278 GCA_010110895.2 Picea sitchensis
CCATTTTTGTATCTATCGATGGTAGAGCTAAGCTCCCGACTGTATTGTTTCAGCAAATACTCTGGTTTCCTGGTTATGCCTCTGTGTTTGAGATTTCTTGGTTTATAACAAACAGTTCTCTTCCTTGTCCATCTTTGTTTCATATTTTGCCTGAGGATTCACAGTAGTGCAACTTGTTGCAATAAAGGATTTGTTGTGGCGTTGTCGTGCCCTCTAGTTTTGTGTTCAAATGTAAAAGGATTTTGCGTTTGAGCTCACTTCTTCTCTAATCTATAATAAACCTGATGTTTATTGTGGACCACTGTGCTTTCTTGCATAAGTCTTCCATCTACTCACCCTTTTATTACGACTCACTGTTTGGAGTTTATCAAGACCTCACTCTGTCATGCATGCTTGGTCTGGTTTCTGAGCCGATGCGCTGCTGTTGCGAGTCTCCCTCCATTTGATCACCCTTTAAAACTAAATCGTGACATTAAATCTGATGGGCTTCGGGCTCTGCTCCTGTTAGCAATCCAGGAGTGACTTCCGAACGCCAACAGTTTCAAATTTTTCAAATGACCCAAATGGTTGGTGTCAATGTCAAAGCGTTCATAAAGCTCTGCCACAAAGTGTGTCCAAGCAATATACCCTTGACGAGAAGTTTTTCTCCATTGCCACCATTGCCAGTGTTCTTGATCTAGATGGAGAACACCATACCGAAGTTTGGCCAAATCATATGTAATGTCATATAAAGAGAAATAATGTTCCATTTGGGTTACCCAACAAGTGGGTTCTGAGCCATCAAATTTGGTCACATCCACCCGCGGAAGGCGTAGGTCACGTTGAAAGTGATGGTGCTGAAATTTATGGGAATGAGAGGAATGTTCACCTTCAGTATGTGGAGGTGAGTCAGAGGAGGGGTTATCTGTAGGGATATGCAACTTAGTGCAGTGTGTCGAAAAAAAAGATTCATGCTGGGTGGTTAGGTCTTGTTTGATTTCCTCCATTGAGGATTGCATGCTTGTATTGATGGCAACAACATTAGCACTGAGTTGTTTCAATTCTTGTTGGGTCTCACTGAGACTAAATTGCAAGGTATTGAAGCAAACTTCCAAGTCTTGGCTACGGGTATGGGCCATGAGGATGAGGGAACCGAAAAGGGGCGGGTGGGGTAAATTTTTTTGTCGAAAAATGATATGTATGAACGTGATAAGGGCGAAGAGATGAATCCAATGGAATAGGTCTCAAATAATGGTGAAAAAATTTCCAGACTCGTCTTTTTTTTACACCTGCGGAGTTATACTTCGGTCTGAAGAATACTACAGTGATGAAATGCCCAAATTCTTAACCAGGAAGAAATGCGTAGTTACTTGGCAACTCGAACACAGTTGCGTGGAAATAGATCTTGTCTGTTTTAATTTGTTTATGTTTCGGTCCCCAAGGGTTAGGTATTCAAGGGTTCTACAGACAAGGGTTTTCCCTGTGCTATATCTCTCTGATATACGTGCGGGGTCCAACAGTAGTACTCGACCCAATATCTTAGGGAACTAACTAAGGAGGATAGATCATACCCTTAGTTGTACTACCTGACTACCTGGGTACTAGAGAGTATATTCCCGAGTGTTGTTCTCAGTGGCACTATAGCAGTCAGGTGGCCAATTGGTTTATCTAAAGAGGGCTTCAGGAAATCTAGGCTGATTCATACACAGGTGTTGTCTGATGCGCTACCACTTGAAGGGGTACCAACAGAGGTTACAAGTGTGGAAAAAGAAATGTGCGCTTAAGAACCACTTGTATTTCCTGCGTGTATGAATCCCTCAACCGCAGGTTTATGTGTGTAGCGACAAATATCTGTGGCTTAAATACGCTGGAATATGTCTCTACCCTGAAAAAAAATTTACCCACAATTTCTGCCAAGGAAAGTGCTCTGATAACACTTGTAATATACCAGATATAAAAAGTATGTAGAACAAAAATAAAATTCTAGAAATGGCAAAATAACAACAATATAACCAGAACAATCACCACAATAACACTGAAATAATATAAGAATAACAATAGAAATAACACTTTGATTCTGAGAGAAATGTTCATGGGCCTCTTCGAGGGGGAAACCTCCAGTCGAGCAGAGCTCTATTACAATAATCTCCAAGCTAGGGTTCTCATACCCTCGACTCCTATTTATACTAAATATGTCTATCAAAAGAAGCCTCTAGAGGAAGATCCTTCTAGAAGTGNCATACCCTCGACTCCTATTTATACTAAATATGTCTATCAAAAGAAGCATCTAGAGGAAGATCCTTCTAGAAGCGAAAGCTTCTATTAGGTCTTCTTACATTCAACTTATTATATTTTATTGAAAGGACTTATTAATATTGACCTTTATCACATCCAAATATATTGTTCTACCTATGTGCGGGTTAGGACCCTAACACTTGGAGTCACTTTAGATGCCAAGAACATGAGAGGGAATGCAACTATGTTCGAAGGATATCTCTGTGACCTATAGGAGACCATCGCCAACACTTGGAGGATAACACCGGAAGCTATTGCACACTATCAAGGGATAGCCAACTTCAAAGCCACTAGACATGTTATGTGGATCCAGGCGCAGAAGGATTACAATAAGAAATGGCTACAACTGCATTACTTCATCACAAAGGGAGACATACAAATGGCCATTAAGGATTGGAACGACTAATGGAGGATTCTAGTTCTCCTACGAGAAATATCCACAGAAAGAGAGGAGGAGAAGGCAATATAGGAACATACACATGCTGAGGAGGTAGGGCAGGAATGGACAGAGCTCGAGAAAGTAACAGTTCCAAAGAAACCAAGGACAGGTCAGAACAAGCCACAATAGAAGAAAGGGGGGACATCCAAGACATGAGTCCAGACAGGTAAAAAGAACAACACACATGCGACACAAGTACAAAAGAAACAGGATGAGGCAACACAAGGGACTACATCAAGTCCTAATCCACAAGAGCCAGGCCATACTAAGTGGCCACCCACCCAGACGGGGGGTGCATGCAAGAAGACGAAGGCACATAGAATGCCTCTAGAGTACATGATCACAGAGGATGATGCATAAATGGTGGCCCAAGTGGTCCAAGATCGCACATTCGAGGATTTTGAGAATTTTGTGTGCCAAAGGGACAGAATTGAAGAAGATATAGCATACATGTGACAACTCCTTAGGCATATCGGTGAAGCATAGGCATCTGACAATAGCGTAGCATGACAGCTAGGAGGAGAATTTGGAGCAAGCGAGCGGGACACAGTCCACACGATAGCACAGTCGAGTTCAATGTTTCACATCACGCCCAACATGTTGTGCATGTACGAAATCATGGGGCAGACACCCTTGAAGGACTTGGCTCAACTATAGTTAGTATTTCCACGGATACCAACCAAGGCCCTGTATAAGCTACAAGTCAGTGTCACATAGGAGGTACAGTCTCATGCACACACAGATACATCAGAATTGCAACAGGTAAAGGAGAATAAGGATGAGCAAGCTAAGATTGAGACCAAAGAAGAAAAAGAACGTGTGAAGGACCAAAGAAGAAAAAGAACGTGTGAAGGGACTGGAGCAGAAAGTGGCCATATCCGACGAGAATATCCCAAGGAACGCGCAGATGACCGAACTCATGATGACATAAAATATTGTTCAAATTGTGTAGACAATCGATTAATACCAGCAGGAGATCGAAAATATTCGAGAGAATCTCACACCTACCACTCCACCAGCAGTGAAGGAATGAAGGAAACAAGAGGAAAAAGAGAAGATATAAGATATAGAATGACAAGTCCACGCAGCAGACGACTTGTTCGAGAAAGAAGCACAACTCTGGACAAATATGGAAAAGGATCAGCATATCCAGTAGTGGGACCATGAAGGAGAAAGGATAAGTGTGGCTATCCAAGACTTCAAGCAGAGGCAAAAGACAATTTCAATCATGGAGAGCATCAAAGGGGTGCAAGGCATGAAGAAACTGCAGGTAGAACTCATAACTGCGTAGACACAGAAAAAGGACTGCTAGATGGAACCACTCTAAGAGCGATCAACAAAGGTCATTGCATAGACAGAGGAAGCCAAAACATACATGGCACAAGCCCAGGGAGAATGTATAAGGATGTTCAATGATGAGATTGCAGTGTAGGTATTGGACGCACTCAAGGAGAAGACCATGCAAGCCCAAACACAAGCAAAAAAGCTCAGGAAGAAGTTCCAAGTGATCACTGGGGAGATTGATGAAGCACACAGGGGTTAGGTGGCTCGAGACGAGCCACATGTCAGTGTTGGGGGCCTGTTGGAAGCAGGCCAATGCAGAAAGAAAGACTATTTTGGGAAAGAAAAGCATATACGAGGAAAGTGACAGCTAGAAGGAAGAGAAACACGTGCACATGCATGGAAGACCTAACGATGTTAGGGTTAGTGTTTTTGTAATACATTGTAATGGGTGATGATCCATAAATGTATGTATATATATATATATATATATATATATATACCTAGGAGGTAGAGAGAGGGAGTCCATTCTAGCGAGAGATATAGAAGGAATAAGTTGTAATCTAAAGAGACGACAGAAGAGAGGAGTCCTGTTTTGATAACCAGATGTAATGATTTTGTCATATGACCCATTTTTGTAAGTTATTGAGCTATAGAGAGTCAGGAGGGTAGATCTTGAGGGTTATATCACAGGCTGAGGAGCCTGGTGTGATCTAGTCTGCCTCATAATAGATCTTGACCCGACTGAAGATGAGTTGTAAAGTGCACGGTGTTGTAGTTTTGGAACTACAATAATAGAAGAGCTTGAGAGCTAGATCTTTGTGGACGTAGCCCGGGGGGGTGAACCACGGTAAAACCTATGTTATGTGATTGAATGCTTGTGTTTCTTTTATTTTTTATGAGTAGATGGTAGCAGGATGAATGAATGAGCTTATTACATTACATGCATATTTGGGAATGATTGTATATTGATTTAATAAGTTAAATAAAACCCTCAACACACACTTCTCAGATATCCACTCAATCCTAGACTGCAAACACATGAGTATTGTAGTCACCCATTAAGACTATCTCGGGTGAGACTATGCAGTGCATTCTGTGCACTACGTTGCCTTTTGGTTTTCCAAGAGGTTCGATAGTTTTAGGGTTTTTTTTGGAACCCCAGAATACTTGAACCCTGGGTCAATCACGTTAAAGATATAAACTCAGATAGTAAACCAACATTTACCTTTTGAGCTTCCTTTCTTAATTCAACTTGGTCTTCATGAATGAGGTCTTCATTTATAAATATTCCCGACCCTTTTAAGCTCAGATATTTACCGAGTATGCTATATTTATGGTTATTAAATCTTACTTTGACATGTATTAACATATATTTATGATTATATTTTTCCTAGCCTCTTTACTTCTATGAGGTATGTTGTTTCAATTTGTGATTTATTTTTTAATTCTTCTTTCACTATTCCTAGTGTATCCTCCTCTTGTTGTTATTTTATACCAAAAAATATGAGGTTCAAGGCTCTTTTATTATACTCATGCTACAATTCAATTAGATTATTCATTTCCTCCTTAATGGGTTTGATATCCAATTTTTTTCTATATTACTGAGGGTCAAATTGTTGGTTAGTTTTTCTTCTAGCTCTTTAATCCTATCTCTCAAGTTGTGATTTCATTCAACCTCTCCTTCTTGGGTTGATTGTTATTTTTTTTTTTTCCATTTCTTAAATCCTATCCTCCATTGTCTATAATTGAAACTTGAACCCTACCAATCTATATTCTATTTGAGTTTGAATGGTATCTTTGAAGAGTCTAATTTTTTTTTATCAAACATTGCCTCTAGCTCTATTTGTATTTTTAGGTCTCTTTCTTCACTCCTTTTTTTCTAATGATTCTTACTCTATTTGGTGTTTGACATCTTTTTCTTCTCTCCTTTTTTCTAACGATTCCATATAATTGTAAAGTATCTCAAGGGTGACTTTGGGGGGCCTCTGTTGAAACAAACACTGACACTGAGAGGGTGTGGTGACTCAGTGTTTGGAACTTTTGACTACTTTTCACACTTTCATAGATTAACTAAATTAACTAAATTAAGATATATACAGTTCAATTAATTATTCATAAACATATAAAACACAAACTGTATGAAGTATATAAAATATCATTCCTTTATTTATTTAATTTGTATGAATACATATAAAATCAATAATTTAATTAGACTTCAACTGAATATGAGAGATCCAACTCTCTAATACAAAACCCAACTTGTTGATCTCAAATACAACTGAGATGTGAGGAATCCAATCCTCATGACAAGACTCAGCTTCTAAACAAACACCAACCTGATAGAATGAACTTTCATTCAATCCATTATATATATGTGTGTGTGTGTGTGTGTGTTTGATTACTGAGAGGGGGGGTGAATTAGTAATAGAGAAATCTAATCCTTTTTAACCATATAATGAAAGTGCTATATCAATGTAGCATTATCATTGAATATTTTCAGAGTAAATAAACAATGAACAAATGAACAATCATACACATACACAATACACTAGTGTTTTTACGTGGAAACCCAAAGTAGGAGAAAACCACAGAATGTTTTTTCTTATATGTCTTGAAGAATTACATTCATTGGAAGCACCAACTTACTTTGTTTTCCAACTGCAACTGGAAGGAGGCTCCAACCCCCTAGTTTCTTAGGATACAACCCGAGGGAAGCTCCAACTCCCCAATTCTCTGGCTACAACCAGAAGGAGGATGCAACCCTCTATGTTCTCTAGCTACAACCGGAAGGTCTCTACAACCACCTGTCCTTACCCTGTCCAACCGCCTTGACGTATAAGTAGAATGATGGAACCGCTGTCACATTATCACTGTGAGATATACTGTTGTAAACCTATACCAATAAACCTACACCAAACAACCTGTACCAATAACTTGAACCATGTATCAACCATGCATCAACCTGTACCTCAACCTGTAATCAACCTGTACAATAAAAAAGTGCACCAATCATGCACCAACCTATACCAAACAACCTATAATAAAATTGTACCATAAACAAGTTCATCAACCATGCACCAAACTACACCTCAACCTACAAACCTTCCTTAACTTTAACAACAAGAGACTAGCATTTTCATCGAACTTTACTTTAGTCTTACATGACTAGCTTTGGATTAGTCAACAACCCTAACTTGAAATAATCATAACTATGTACCTGTAATGAATAAAGATCTGAAAATAGTACACAATGTTCTTCAGTGTGTTTTATTGATCTAGAATTAGATCTAGGAGCTTGATGGGGCTCATAAAGGCCTAAAAATCAAAGTTCTTATAGTGGCTTCAAAATGGACTTGTGTGTAGGTCTCATTGATACAAACCCAATGCAACTTGAATGGGCTCAAAAAGACGTCATATTATCCAGATATAACGATCTGTTCATTTTTCCAAACATGCAAAAAATTGATGATTGTACAGTTCGTACAGTTTGTATAGTGCCATGTGGCATTTGGTTGTACATGTCGTACAACTGACGTGATAGACATAGTTGGCGCTGACATGGTAGGATTCAGGGTGACTGAGGGTACAGACTATTGACTTGGATAGACAGGAGTGACATGTGTCACCACTGCAAGGGTGACACGTGGCAAGTTCGTATGACAATTATGTGGCATGTGATGTGGCATATGTAGACAGTTAGTCGAATCAAGTGTTGACATGTGGCATCAGTTTGGGCAACTAGTGAGGTGGCGTGTGGCCTAGACATGGGCTGCCATGTGGCACCCATTCATTGGATCGTTATTGGTTTGAAAAAATTGTTTTGGGTCTCCACTGGAATTGAACACTCGACCTCTGGTCTGGGCAAAGGCTTGGTAGGGCCAGGCTAGCCAGCCTTCCCATGGGTATTTCTTATACCATAGGCCTTGAAACAACTATTTAACTTTGCATAGCATGTACAATGGCAGAGGTTAGGGCTAGGGCTAGGCCCCATCCCCCAACAGACAATGCATATATTAGCGCCTGGCCACGCCAACACATAGATTAGTGCCTGGCCACATGGTGAGCACCAATACAAATAGGGTCCAACTAATAAGGGGTTTCACCCTAATTGTTCTCAGAATTGGGTTTTTCACTATATAATAATGATTTTAAATGATTTTATTCAACATTTTTGGAGATTTTTGGCCAATATTGGGGGATATTGGGCCCTTTTTGAGGCCATATCTTAGGGAGAAGTTGGGAGATGGTTACCAACTTTAGATCTATATAAACTAGGGCTTCTTGAGGCCAGGGGAGGACATTCAGAGTAGGTTTATGTTGAATATTTTCCAAGCCAAAGCCATTTTTATGCAGGGAATATGTTGAGGAGCACACCTTTGCGGGCCATTTATGGGAGCTCAGGTCATCCTCTTTCAGTACCGTTTCTTTTGTTGGGTTCCAAAGATCTGGTAGAACAAGACCAGATCAATTTGTAACCTTTTTGGCACTGTTGTGATGTAATTTTAAAGATTTGAACAAAAATAAGAAAGCCTCACCCACTGAGATAAAAGACCAGAGACGTAGGCAAGATTTCCAAACTCCGTTATCACATTGGTGTTTATGATTTTCTGATGTTGATTCTTTATTTCATATATGTATATGTGTATATGGTTGTTATGTTTCATTCATAATTCTTCCTCTTTCATTCAGATTCCTAAATGGTTAATTAACACATGCATAATAACTCAACCATTGTCGTTTAAAAGATCTTTTCGGATCAAGTGGTATCAGAGCTAGTTGACGTTTGGATTTGAGTTTGCATGTTAACCAGGGAAGATCTCATCTCAGTTGAGAAAATGGCATCTAAGGAGGGAATTTCTCAAGATGAGAAGGATTTCCAAAATTTGGTGTTTGCCATGGCCGAGATGGTGAAAGTGTTGTATGAAGACTACTTGGAACGGAAGAGATCAGTTCAAGAGAATTATTCAAAGAACAACAAAGGAAAAGAAGGATTGAAGGAAGTGCCTTCTACATCTATTTTAGAAAACATCTCTGAGGTATGCAGTGAAGGTCATTCATAAAATTCTCCTTGCTCCCATCAAGATGGTTTTGGTGCATTTGAAAAGCATACAAGAGGTATAGGTTTGAGATTGCTAATCAAGATGGGTTATGAAGGAAAGGGCCTTGGAATTGAGGGCCAAGGTATCATTAATCCCATTGATATTGTGGAAATACCTCGTTATTTAGGACTAGGATATAGCGAAGAAGATTTTGGAGCATCCTCCAAGATGGGTTCCAAAACATCGGAAACAAGTAATGCTTCAAATGGACAACCTAAGTCATTGCAGGAACAGTTCACGAAAGGTGATGGCGTATCACTCCTTGATTGTGATAGTGAATGCAAGTCATCCCCAAAGAAAAGTGAAGGTCATCATGGAAGGTATAATGGTCATGTTTTTACCAATTGTCGTTTTAATTATAAAAAACATAATCATGTAATCTAGAACTTGTGGAATATGCACCCATGTACTTTTTGTCATTCACCCAAGCATTGTGTTGCCAAGTGTTGGAAGAGAAAATCTATGTACAGGAAATTTATTTCGACCAGGAAGGAGACATGACATAAAGAATCAAATCCAAAATGGAAGAAAGAGAAGGGAAAACAAGTCTGGATGCCAAAAACTCACTGCACATTTTGCAATAGGGGTGGACATCAAAAGGCTAATTGTTGGAAGCTTAAACCAGAGCTTCATCCAAGGAAGGACAAAAGGATTGTGCATGTAATCATGAAGAAAGAAGGATTACCAGCAAAGAAAGAAGAACAACATGAAGGAAAGAAACCAACCACTTGGTTTTTCTAGAAGTGGATGCCACAACTTCATTGTATTTTGGTTCCATTAATGTAATCACACATGTTGAAATGATGACTTATTATAACATCATTTTTGTACAACATAGTGTTTTGTTTTTGTCCTTATGAGTATGTAATCAGTAAGTTCCATTTTTTTAAACTTTTGGAGGACCAAAAGGTATTTAGTGGGGAGGTGTGATCCATAATTGGATCCATAAGCTTGATGGGGCTCAGAAAGGCCTAAAAATAAAATTTCTCAGAATGGCTTCAAAACGAACATGTGCGTAGGCCTCGTCAATACAAACCCAACACAACTTGAACGAGCTCAAACATACATCGTATGCTCCAGATATTGTGATTTGTTAATTTTTCTAAACATGCAAAAATTTGATGATTGTACAGTCCATACAGTGCCACGTGGAAGCTGACTGTACAGGTCGTACAGTCATACAAATGATGTGGTAGGAATAGTTTCCACTAACACCGAAGGATTTAGGGTGTCTGAGCATACTGACTGTTGACGTGGACAGACAGGTGGGTTAATTAGGGAGTGACATGTGTCACCACTGCAAGGGTGACACATGGCACATCCATATGATGCTTACATGGCATGTGACATGGCATATGTGAATAGTTGGTTGAATCAGGTGCTGACATGTGGCCTCAGTTTGGTCGAGTGGTGAGGTGCCACGTGGCCTAGACATGAGCTTCCATGTGGCACCCATTCATTGGCTCGTTATTGGTTTGCAAAATTTGTTTTGGGTCTTCACCATAATTGAACACTCGACCTCTGGTCCGGGAAAAGGCTTGGAAGGGTCGAGCTAGCCAGCCCACCCATGGGTATTTCTTATACCATAGGCCTTGCAATGAAAATTTAACTTTGCATAGCATGTACAATGATGGAGGTTAGGGCTGGGGCTAGGCCCCAGCGCCCGGTGGACATACATGAGACTATTCCATATGTCCATACCTCGGTTAAGGGATGGCGGGAATATGGTGTGGACTCCAACAAATAGCCCCAGTTTTCGGAGCCACTAGCATATGACCTGTTTCCTTTTGAGTGTTAGCGCGGAGGTAGGGATAATCCCTGGTCAGTCGGGCTAGCTCGCCTACCAAGGGATTAACCATGGGTTGCTTTATCGAGGGTTCTAACCATTGTAGGGTCACGTGGAGCATAGCCAGAAGCCCTATGGACCTGCAATGTGACCATGAGGTGGAATCCAAGAGGGGGTCAGCGCATAGATTAGCACCTGGCCACATGGTGAGGACCAATAAAAAAAAGGGCTAGTTAATAAGGGGTTGCGCCATAATTTTTCTCAGAAGTGGGTTTTTCACTATATAATAGTGATTTTAAATTCTTTTATTAATCATTTTTGGATATTTTTGGCCAATATTGGGGGATATTAGGCCCTTTTTGAGGCTAGATATTGGGGAGAGGTTGGGAAATGGTTACCAACTTCATATATATATAAACCAGGGCTTCTTGAGGCCATGGGAGGACATTCAGAGCAGGTTTATGCTGAAGATTTTCCAAGCCAAATCCATTTTTATGCAGGGAAGTTGTTGAGGAGCGCACCTTTGCGGGCCATTTCTGGGAGCTCTGGTCATCTAATTTCAATGTCGTTTCTTTTGTTGGGTTCCAAATATCTGGTAGAACAAGACTAGATTAGTTTGTAACCTTTTTGGCACTGTTGTGATGTACTTTTAAAGCTTCAAACAGAAATAAGAAAGCCTCACCCACTAAGACAAAGGTCCAGAGACGTAGGTGAGATTTTCGAACTCCGTTATCACATTAGTGTTTATTTTTTGTTGTTGTTGATGCTTTATTTCAGATCTGTATATGTGTATATGGTTGTTATGTTTCATTCATAATTCTTCCTCTTTCATTCAACTTCCTAAATGGTTAATTAACACATGCATAACAACTCAACCATTGTCATTTAAAAGATCTTTTTTGATCATTTATGCAATTCCTCCAGGTGTCACTACTTGGAACCTCTCAGAAAAGGATTTATAGGAAAAATGATGTACCTTGTTGAATTTTGGCTTATTCTAGAGAGATAACTTGTAGAGTGTGCCCCACATGACATATTTGTTGTATGGATATGAAAATTTTACACAGAATACTACAGAATGTACTCTAACCAACAAATTTGGTCTTACTAAATTTGGATCTTTTATGAATAAGTTATGACGTTTTTACCCGAAACACTTGTTTTAGACTAGTTTCAGGACTATCCACAAACCCTATTTTCCAAGGAGTGTAACTCCAAACATACAATGACCCACAAGATGAAATTCGTACCACAACTACTTAAATATGTTTTCTCAATGGCCTCCCAATTTCACGGTCTGAATCATTCTAGAAAAACATTTATTGCGAAAATGAAGAGATGACCTGTAAATAACATACCTTAGAAAGCATCATCAAAAGAATTTATCCTCCCTTGAATTTCGGCCTTCTTTACTTCACCTTCCCTCTGAAATTCATCTTATATATCCTTTGGTTACCTCAGTCACCTGTAGATATTCAATATTCTCAAGCGTGATTGAAATTTGAGATCCTTGCCTCTTATTTATACTCTCCAAGTAGCTTCCTTAGAAGCATCTTCTAGGCCACTTTGTCCACATAGTCACCTATGTCCAACTTCGCCCAATTTGCCACTTGTCCATGTATCCAATAGCCACTTGACCACTTAACCCATTTTCCTCATTTTAGGGTTAACCTTCTTATAACCACTTTCCATAATTAGAAAGTTCTCCATTTACTTTATTATTTAAATAATATTCCTTGACTTTGTCACTTCACTTTATTATTTAAATAATCCTCTTTGATTTTGTCACTTCACTTTATTATTTAAATAATCCTGTTTGAATTTGTCACTTCACTTTCTTATTTAAATAATCCTATTTGACTTTGTCACTTCACTTTGTTATTTAAATAATCCACTTTTACTTTTTCACTTCACTTTATTATTTAAATAATTTCTTCTTTGCAAGAACTTTGACTTCTTTGACCTTTTGGGGCTTCAATCCAATCATATGAGGGCCCTTCAACTTCGTAAGGCCTTAAATCTCAAACTGTGAGGAGTTATGTGATGTTCCACATACCACCAAAAATGGCATGACATGTACTATCCATCTAGAATAGTCTTACATACAAATATATAAAAAATCATACAATTATACATCAAACAAACTTGGGTCCATTACCCAAACCTTTGTGCTACCGAAATTCACTACCAGACTTTCTTCAAGGGTTGATATCAATGACAACCAACCCAATTAATTAACAATATCCCCCTTTGGCATTGATGGAAACACTCTGATGCAATACTGAAATCATATCACTCATGCTCCCCTTGGAAACATGCCTGCATCTCTGTGACCAACGCTCCCCATTGAACCATGCCTCTATCCTCTACATACGATAAATCTTCCCCCCTTTGTCATCAATGGCAAAGGTATATTTCCATTCGGGTATGCTCCCCCTAATTGACTCGTCTGATCTGCCAACATGAACTGTCCTGTTTATGGTGCTTTCCCATGTACATCTAAGAAATATAATATATGAATTCAAAAGCATTAATTTTGGAGTAGAAATAACTCCGAGTCTCTGGCGAAGATACTCAAAGGATTCTTGTGGAAGCGGTTTTGTAAATCTGTCTTCCACTTCTTCTTTTGTGCCCACATATTCAACTATGATGTTGTTTTCTACAACATGTTCCCGTTGAAAGTGATACTTTATTGGAATGTGCTTCATCTTGGAGTGCATCATCGGGTTCTTTGAGATACTGATGACACTTGTATTATCACAATAGATTGGAATGTGATCATCATACTCAACCTATATATCTGTCATAGTTTGTTTCATCCATAAAACTTGTGTACAACATGTTGTTGCTGCAATATACTATGCCTCGGTTGTAGATAAAGATATTGATGATAGTTTCTTTCTTATGCATGATACTAAACACTCACCCAAGTAGAACGATTCTTCACTAGTGCTTCATCGGTAATCAATGCAACCTGCCCAATCTGCATCTGTGTTGGCAATAATTGATAGATCCTTTCCTTTTGGATACCATAATCCAAAATATTTTGTTCCTTTGAGATATTTGAAAAACCTCTTCACTGCTAATACATGTGATTCCTTTGGTGCTACTTGAAATTGTTCCACCTTTCCAACTTCCTGCATTACATCTAGTATGGATGCTTTCACATATAGTAGGCTACCAATCATTGACTTGTATTTCCTCTGATCTGTAGACTTGAATAATCATCTTTGATCAACTTGTAAGTGGTTTGCATGGGAGTGATAACTGGTTTGCAATCTTGCATTCCGAACCTCTTTAGAATTTCTCTGATATACTTGGTTTAAGAAATAACAATTCCTTGGTTCCTTTGACATATGTGAAGACCCAGAAAGAAGGATAGTTCTCCAAGTAATGACATTTCAAATTCATTCTGCATGTCCTTTGCAAATTTTTGGCTTAACCTGTCATCAATACTTCCAAAAATTATATCATCAACATAAACTTCAATTAATAAAATACTATCTTGAGTTACCTTGATGTAGAGGTTGTTGTCTGCATTTCCTTTTATGAACCCTACCTGTTGTATATATTTATCCAGTTTAGAGTACCATGCTCTAGCAGCCTATTTTAGACCATACAAGGCCTTCTTTAATTTACACACATAATCCTTCTGGTTGTTCAATATAGACTTCTTCTTCAAGTTCCCCATTCAGAAAAAATGATTTTACGTCCATCTAATACACTTTAATATTTTTGGAGCATGCATAAGATAAAAGAAATTGGATTTCTTCCATTCTAGAAAATGGTGAAAATAGCTCTTCAAAGTTGTTTCCTTCAACATGTGCATATCCTTTACATACCAATCTAGCTTTCTTCCTTGTAACCTGTCCATATTCATTCAATTTATCCCTATATACACACTTTGTGCCGATCACATTCTTATCCTTTGGTCTTGGAACCAATTCCCAAGTGTTATTTTTCTCTATTTGATCCAATTCTTCATCCATGGCCTTATTCCAAAATTCATCCTTGCTAGCCTCTCCAAAAAAGGTTGGTTCAATCTTAGATGATAGTTCTATATGTTTTTTTTTGTTGGACACACCTACCACACTTAGAGGGGGGGTGAATGAGTGTGGGGCTCTTTTTCCCAAAACTTCCCTCTTGCACAAAAACTCATCAATTAGCATTCAAAATTTATTCATTACACATTGTTGTCATTTATAACCAGTTAGATGTGAGCACATATCAGCAACATATATCAGAAATATATCATCAACAAGTCATCACCACAAAGAACACAAAGAACACAAGATGTATGTACAATTTTCTTTTTATTACGGATTACAATCCTTGGGGTTTATCAGCAACAACTGAATAGAGTACAACTCTACAAGATCACCATATTTATATGCAAGACTCATCTTGCATTCTCAGTACCAACTTATATGAGGCAACAATCCTCAACAGATATCAATCTGTACCATAAACAAGAGCATCAACCATGCACCAACCTATGCCAAACAACCTGTAATCAACCTGTACCATAAACAAGTGCATCCAACCATGTACCAAGTATATACCAATCAGTATGATAATAATAATAAACAATTACTCATCAATATGTGCCAACATCATCAACTATACACCTGTGTATGTGCCAACTCATCATTGCTTGTCTCAACCATGATAGTTTGGATTAGTCAACCAACCTAACTTGAAATAATCATAACTTTGTACTGTATGAATAAATGTCATTGTTACACAATGTTCTTCCAATTATTGTTTTTGTCTTAATTCCTCAAGTGGAATTCTTGGAACCTCTGAAAGGAGTTATGTAAAATGGCATACCTTCTTTGAATTACGGCTTATTCTGAGAGTGACATTGTAAATGCTTAAAAAATATTTGATGAATATATATGGAACTATTTACAGAGAATACTACAGACTCTAATATAACCAAAACAATTTTTCTAACTGAATTTAGATCTGTTATGAGAAGTTGTGATGTTTTTACCAGAAACACCTTATTTTGACTAGTTCGGGGACTAGCCACAAACCCTATTTTCCGCGGTGTAACTCCCCAAACTACAACGACCACAAGATGAATTTTTAACCATAGATGCTTGGCTATGTTTTATCCTTTCATAGCAATTTTAGGATCTGAATCATTATATAAAAAACAAGTTATAGTGAAAATGG
Source organism: Picea sitchensis (assembly GCA_010110895.2). Lineage (NCBI taxonomy): Eukaryota > Viridiplantae > Streptophyta > Pinopsida > Pinales > Pinaceae > Picea > Picea sitchensis. Next base: position 75,947 of record SNQJ01S0011654.1, read on the forward strand.
GTGAGATGACACGTAAATAACATACCTTAGAAAACACCATCAAAGAGATTTATCCTTCCTTGCATTTCAGCCTTCTTTTCTTCCACTTTCCTCATTTAGGCTTAGATATCCTTGTTTTACCTCAGTCACCTGGTCTTCAATATCCTCAAGTGTTCCACACCAAAATGCTCAAGCTCTCACAAGCTCTCCATCAATACTCAAAATATATTCCACAAAGGAAGCTCTCCATTGATCCACAAAAGGATGATCTACAAGGGGTGTTGCTATCTTATTTATGCTTTCATCCTCTAGGTCCCTTAACCCAATTTTAGGTCACTTAACCCATTTATAGGTCACTTTAGCTATTTTCCTTATTTTAGGGTTAACCACTTTTCCATAAATAGAAAGTTCTCCAATACTTTAACATTTAAATGTTCCTTCTTGATTTTTGTCCATTACTTTATCATTTCTTGTTTGTCCACTTCTCTTGATTATTTAAATAAATCACCTTGAATTGTCTTTAATTTATCATTTAAATAATAATGCTTATTTCTAGGTCCTTAACCTATTTTCCTTATTTTTAGGGTTAACCACTTTCCATAAATATTCCTTCTTGATTTTGTCACCTTACTTTATCATTTCTTATTTTGTCACGCCATTGATTATTTAAATAATCCACCTTGAATAAATAATATTAACCCATTTTCTAGGTCACTTAACCTAACCGTATTTTTTAGGTTAACCACTTTCCATAAATATTCCTTCTTGATTTTGTCACCTTATTTTATCATTTCTTCTTTTAGGTCCACTTTGACTTCTTTGACTTTGGGGCTTCAAGCCTTCATGTGAGGGTCCTTCATCTTGATAAGGCCATAACTCTCAAACCGGGAGGAGTTATGTGACATTCCACATACCACGGAAATGGCATGACAAAGCACTATCCATCTAGGATAGTTTCACCAACAATTTCCTTGATCTTCATCTCATTATTCCCTCATACAAGCATGGGTCCTCAACCATTTCTTCTAGGATAACTCAATCCATTAAAAGCGTCTTCCATGAGGGCTTTCATATAAGGGACCACTTTGGAGTTCATCCATTTGTACACCTTATCCAATCATGAAATAAGACAATAATGATAGCATGGGTCCTCAACCATTCTTCTAGGATAACTCAATCAGAAAAGTGTCTTCCCGTGAGGGAAAACACCATAAGAGGGACCACTTTGGAGTTCATCCATTTATGCACCTTATCAATCATGATAAGACAATAATGAGTCATCATACATTTCCCAACAATGCATCATATGCCAATGGAACCACAATGATCCATCTTCATCGTGTATCAATGACAACTCATTGATCCATCTTCATATATGCATTCTCATCAAAGGACAATACATATTATATTACATAAATCATCAATCAATCAATCCTTTGACATCAATCAATCACTTGACATCAATCAATCAAACCATTGGCATCAATGACAACATGATCCAACAATCTCCCCCTTTGGCATTGATGGCAATACCAACATTGATGTCAACACCAATTACAATTATTGATGTCAACATGTAGATACAACATGTTCTACATCAATAGTCGATGTGACTATCTCTCCAAATCAATATCTCCCATCAATAGACATCAATCACATCCATGTGATTATCTCTCCCCGACATCAATGGCAAGGGCCATTCTCATATTGGGGTTTCTCCCCTTGCTTAGCGAACTCTCCTTGGGGCTGCTCCCCATCTGAATTCCTTTGATCTTCCTTTGAATAATCTCTTGCCTTTGGTTCTGGGGATATCTTTCGATGTAATGCTGAAAATACATCGAACATATTCCCCTCGACCTTTGGCTCCCCTAGAATTATGCCTCTATGCTCTTTCTTCAAATATGGGTCTCTTTTCTTGGTATGCATCGATAAATATCTCCTCCTAGAGATGTGGGAAGAAGAATGACTTTCCCTAAGGGTATGTCTCCCTATCTTCTTTGCAAGATGAACAATATGCTACCGTGTGAGCAATCCTTGGACTTTGTTCATGCATCAAACTTGTGCCATACCATACATCATGAAACAAAGATATGTCATCCAATGAAATAGAGAATCAGAACAATATATCCACCAAGTACATCATGTACCAAAATGGTGCCTACATGCACAACACCCATGTACATGTCATATTGCATCAACAAGTTCAAAGATATCATCCATGAAATGTATCCACCATATGCCAACATGTGCATCTACCCGATATGCCAACATGTGCATCTACCAACTTATGCCAAACAATGTGCATCTATCAATATGCTAAACAAATACCATCCATGGGTGTACCATCATACATCATTACTTTCACCAAACAGAGTATATCAACCATGCATCAATAAGATAAGATTCCCCAATGATGTATAACATGACTATCAATCTACATGTCTCAATGTGTAACCGATCCACATGAAAAATGCATGTACCATGATATCAATAATACCATATGCTTCCAATAATACATCATAAGATATCAATGGAAACTTCAAAAGTACCATCCATGTACTCCAGCAGATCGGCTTGTCAAACCATACTCATGGGTTAGTGTCATGCACTCGAGATTTTTATTTTACATGAAATCAATAGATGAACACTTAAACTTGTAGCAAACAGTGTCAGAACCTATAGTAAATAATGTCAGACTCTGCAGTACAAGGTTATACCATCACATCAAACTCAAACCATGTGCGTACCTTTTTCCCAGGCTTTACTTGAACCGCGGCTTCACAAATGGAGTGCGTAATGCAGCGATATTCAAGGTCAAAACACATGGACATGCGACTATCTACTTTTTACCTATGTGTGCCTTAGTAAAGTAGCGCATTTGAACTTCCCTTTAATCTTTCATTTTTATCACAGGTACTCTGTCTTCTTCTGCCACGTAGATGACTCTTCTCTTCTGAAATTGATCTCTGAGTATCCATCTTTCAAATATGTCTCCCTTTCTTACTTCATTCCCTTCTTCTAGCCATTATATGTTAATTCCTCATCATGGACTTTTCTTCTTGTGTTTCGGCCTCTAGGATTTGTGGCCGTCCCACTACTGACTATAGCATCTCCTTAGAGTTCTGATGAATGAAATATATGTCCTGTTGATCACATCTCCAACATCTTGTGGTGTTATAGAATATTCCATTATATCTTCTTTCATAAGATCTACATTCAAAATCTTTGTGACCATATCCATTACATGAATAACAATGCCCATGAAAATACTTTCATACTTTTGCTTTGGTGTCTGAAGAATGGCTTCTTTATGTCTTCCTTGCTTTATTCTTTTGAAATTTTATTTTCCTTGTGTAGATGGTTTCTTTGCAACATTGTCTTCCTTCTTTGATATGTTACCTCATGCTTCTTTGAGGTGCTTGATTGACATGTGTATCTTCTCCTTTGTATCCAAGACCTGATTTATCACACTTGATGATCTTTGACTTTCCAAGATCTCATCGGGGATTAAGTGAGCTATTCAAAATTTGTTTGAATTTTCTACCTTCTTTCCAAGGTCAACAATTTCAACCTAACACAACATGACTCTTCCTTTTCATTTATTTGAATCTTCAATAGTTCCTCTATTATTTTGGCTTCTTCAATTTGTGTCTTGAGATGGACAATGGTTTCAAAACTTTTACTGAAATCTCATCATCTATATTCATATTTCTTTTCCATTCTTTAGTCTTGTGATCTCTTCTTCCCTTTCTTCTAATTTATAACTCTCTTCTTGTTCTTTAGGCATTCCCTTTAACTTCAAGATGTGCCTTTACTCCTCCCAAGAAACTTCTTAGTGTTATCCAGAAGATGGTTATAGTGTGTATAAGGTGCTCTATACATGTATAAACCCTCTTCAATTTCCTTTTGAAGTTTTAATAGATTTCCTTCTATTCTTTTCATGGGATAAAACCTGCATCAAACTTCTTACAAACTATATCTACATCTTCTTCTTCACTTGTAAGAAAATTCATCATCATCATCATTGCATTCAAGACTTTAGAGTGTTCTTTACCTTCATTTGAAATATCCTCCTTATCTTACTTTTGTGATATTATCCGTTCTTTATCTTCACTTGAAATGTTTCAAAATCACATTTAGAAATTATGCATTCAAGAGTTTTTGGAGATGATTTACCTTTAGTGATCTTGATGGAGTGGTCTTCAATTTCTTCTTTCTCTTCCTTGCTTTGATAATGTCTCCTCTAGCTTTAGCCATAGATCATGGTAGAAGTGCATTGTCCCATTCTCTCTTTGATGGGGCTTGAGGTCCACTAAGAATTGTCTTGAGAGCCAATGCATGAATTCTTCTTTCCCTTCCTTTTGAGCTGCAAGTTTTGACTTTTTCTTCAGCGGAACATATCCTGTGTTGCCTTCCAAATGGTTGCTCCATTGTCTTCAAAGCACTCTCATCTCTATTCTCCAAAGTGAATAGTTTTCCTCATCAAGGTTGGAACTTCATCATCCATTTGTGTGTCTATGGATATCCTTCAAGCTTGTTAAAGCTTATGGTGAGAAGCTTGCTCACGATACCAATTGTTGGACACACCTATCACACTTAGAGGGGGTGAATGAGTGTGGGGCTCTTTTACCAAACTTCCCTCTTGCACCAAAAGGAAACTCATCAATTAGCATTCAACATTTATTCATTACCCATTGTTGTCATTTATAACCAGGTTAGATGTGAGCACATATCAACCACATACATATATACCGACAATATATCATCAACAAGTCATCACCCTGATGAACACAAAGAACACAAGATGTATGTACAATTTTCTTTTTATTACGGACCTGATCCTTGGGGTTTATCGACAACAAGCCCGAATAGAGTACAACTCTACAGAGCACCAACTCTGTACAGGGCTCGACTTGCATTCTCGACTCTTGAGATGGGCAACAATCCTCAGCAGGATATCAATCTATACCATAAACAAGAACATCAACAATGCACCAGCTGTGCCAAACAACTTTTGTAATCAGCTTTGTACCATAAGAAATTGAATCCAACCATGTACCAAGGTATATACCAATCATGTCAAATGCTCATCAATAATGACTCATCAATATGTACCAACATCATCAACTACCCACCTCATGTAATGTGCCAACTCATCAATACTTGTCTCAACCATGACTAGTTTTAGCAGGATTAGTCCAAAACTAACTTGAAATAATCATTACTTTGTACATGTCTTGAATAAAGACCTTAAAGGCGATATACAATTTCATTTAGTGTGTTTTGTTCAATTCCTCAAGTGGAACTACTTGGCTCTCTCAAAAATGGGTTATAGCAAATGTATACATGGCAGATTATGTCTTATTCTAGAGCGACCTTGTAGAGCGTGCCCCGCATATAATATTTGTTGATTGGTTTTGAAATTGTTACAAATAATACTAAATACCGTAATCTAACCAACACAATTGGTCTCCTTGAATTGGATCTGTTATGAAGAAGTTATGATGTTTTGAAACACGTTTTGACTAGTTTGGGGACTAGCCACAAACCCTATTTTCCACGGGTGCTCCCAGAATACAATGACCCTGAAGCTGAATTTTAACCACCCGGATACTTGGCTATGTTTTCCCATTTTCATATAAATTTCGGGATCTGAATCATTATGAAAAGTTATGGCGAAAATGGTGAAGGTGAGCGCATGAAATAACATGCAGAAAGCACCATCAAGAATTTATCCTTCCTTGCATTCGGCCTTCTTTTCTTCACTTTCCTCAGCATTTAGAGCTTAGATATCCTTGGTTACCTCAGTCACCTATAGATCTTCAATATCCTCAAGTGTTCCACACCAAAAATGCTCAAGAAGCTCTCCATCCAATACTCCAAAATATATTCCCACAAAGAGGCTCTCCATTGATCCACAAAAGGATGATCTACAAGAGACCATTTGCTGTAATTTATACTTTCATCCTCTGGGTCATTTAACCCATTTTTAGGTCCTTAACCCATTTCTAGGTCTCTTAGCGTGTTTCCTTATTTTAGGGTTAACCACTTTCCATGAAATGAAAGTTCTCCAATGCTTTAACATTTAAATATTCCTTCTTGATTTTATTGACTTACTTTATCATTTCTTGATTTTGTCACTTCTCTTGATTATTTAAATAATCCACCTTGAATTGTCCTTTAATTTATCATTGAAATAATGATAACCCATTTCTAGGTCATAACCTATTTTCCTTATTTTTAGGGTTAACCACTTTCCATAAATATTCTTCTTGATTTTGTCACCTTCTTTATCATTTCTTGATTTTGTCACTTCTCTTGATTATTTAAATAATCCACCTTGAATAAATAATATTAGCCATTTTCTAGGTCACTTAACCTATTTTTCCTTATTTTAGGGTTAACCACTTTCCATAAATATTCCTTCTGGTTGTCACCTTATTTTATCATTTCTTCTTTTAGGTCTTTGACTTCTTTGACTTTGGGGCTTCAAGCCTTCATGTAGAGGCCCTTCATCTTAGTAAGGCCATAACTCACCTCAAACCGAGGAGGAGTCCTTCATCTTCGTAAGGCCATAACTCTCAAACCAGGAGGAGTTATGTGACATTCCACATACCACCAGAAATGGCATGAAAAACACTATCCATCTAGGATAGTTTCACCAACAATTTCCTTGATCTTCATCTCATTATTCCTCATACAAGAATGGGTCCTCCAACCATTCTTCTAGGATAACTCAATTCGTAAAGTGTCTTCCCATGAGGGCTTTCACCATATGGGGACCACTTTGGAGTTCATCCATTTGTACACCTTATTAACCATGATAAGACAATAATGAGAGCATGGGTCCTCCAACCATTCTTCTAGGATAACTCAATCTGCAAAGCGTCTTCCCATGAGGACTTTCACCATAAGGGGACCACTTTGGAGTTCATCCATTTATGCACCTTATCAATCATGATAAGACAATAATGAGTCATCTATACATTTTTCCAACAATTCATCATATACCAATGGAACCACATCGATCCATCTTCATCATGTATCAATGAAAACTCATTGATCCATCTTCATCTATGCAGTCTCATCAAGGACAATACATATTATATTACATAAATCATCAATCAATCAATCCTTTGACATCAATCAATCACTTGAAATCAATCAATCAAACCATTGGCATCAATGACAACATGATCCAACATTGTTCTGGTGAACGGATTGTTCTTCTAGTGTCAACTCCTGCATATTTGTTTCCGATAATTTGATTTGAAGGATGATTCTCCTGTACTAGTCTGCTAGGTGTCTTTGAAGGCACTTGATGAACTTTATCTTTTTCTTCTGTCAGATCCTCTTCATCTTCCCCTTCTACTTCTTTTTCTTCTGCTTTTTCTTCATAAAGATGTTCCATTGATTCATTTTCTTCTTCCTTTAAATCTTGTGTACCTGTTTCATCAATTGTTACATTGAGGCTTTCCACAACTTTGTTCAATATCATGTTGTAACACTTGTATTCTTTCCTTGTACTTTAGTAACCAACAAGTACTCCTTTGTCCACACAAGATTCAAACTTTCCCATTCTACCATCTTCTCTTTTGATGTATCATTTTCTTCCAAAAACTCTGAAGTGCTTCACATTTGTTGGTCTTCCTTTCCATAGCTCGTAGGGAGTTTTATCAGTTTTGTTTCTAAGCATTACTCTGTTTTGAATGTGAACTGTTGTATGCACTGCCTATGTCCAAAGGATATCTGTCAATTTGGAATCCATTAACATTGTTCGAGCCATTTCTTGCACTGTCATGTTCTTTCTTTCAACAACTCCATTATGTTGAGGTGCCCTAGCAATGAAGAATTTCCTTTTTATTCCCTTCCCGCTGCAGTAGTCCATAAATTATTTTGAATTGAACTCTCCTCCATAGGGATGATTTTAAGGATGGAAATTTATTTTAAAATGTAGAAACCTTGGCAAATATTACTAATCCTTCATATGGAAACTATAAATGTTTGGCGATAGTTTTGTAAAAATTTTCAAATTTCTAAGGATTTTATATAGTTTTTATAAATTTTTGACGATTCTTAAGGTAAAATAATTGTATCCTATAGAATTTGGGCGAATTATTTTTAAAATAGCGAATCTCTTTTTTGGAAAAACCATGGAAAATTAGCCCATGAGAGAAATTTAGCCCCTAAAATCATCCATGTGAGTCCTCCATTATTAGATCTTAAGAATTTGATTTTTTAATCCATTTCATTTTCAACCATTTCCTTGTAGACCTTGAAGTTTTCAAAATCTTTTGATTTATTCTTGAGAAAGAAAACTGCAGTCATTCTTGTATAATCATAAACTAATAACATAAAGTATTTCTCACATTTTAAACCCTTTGTTGTAGTTGGTCCAACTAGATCAGTATGCACAATTTCTAGTGGTCTTGTCGTTGAATATTCTTTTTATTTAAACCTGGTCTTTGTTTGCTTTCCTTGTTGACAATTCTTGCATAAAGTGTTGGTTGGTTTCATGATTTGGGGAATTTCTCTAACTTCTTCCCTTTTTCTGACTTTGAAAAGGTTATCAAAATGTATGTGACCCATCCTTCCGTTCCATAGCCAACTTTCATCTTCCTTTCCTAGGAAACACTTTTCATTTCCAATTTCACTTAATACATATATGTTGCTTGAAGTTCTCGTAGTTGTTGCAATCAATTTTCCTGAACCTTCATTTCTTATATCTCACTTTTGTGAATTGAAAGTAACTCTATGACCTTGGTCACACATTTGACTCACACTTAGAATATTATGTTTCATATCTTCTACTAGTAGAACATTTTCTTCCTTGGTATTCTTGTTCCCAATTCTGACAGTGCCTTTTCCAATGATTTTAGCTGAATCATCATTTCTGAAGGAGAATGATCCATATCCTTCCTTTCTTAATGTAAGAAACATGTCTCTATCACCTGTCATGTGTCTTGAACAACCACTGTCAACATACCAACTATGTTTCTTCTTCTTATCTTGTAGAGTGAGTGTGCATTCTTCATTGCTATATTGATTCTTCTTTTTTATCCATGTCCTTTTTTGAGGTTCTTGTCTGTGACTGTTGTTGTTCTGTTGTGTTTCTCTAGGAGGGACTATCATTCTGCAATATTTTCCCATGTGTCCAAAGTTGTTACATTTGTAGCATTCCACTTCAGTGCTTAAAGATTCAAACATGTTGTAACTTCTTCTCTGTGTTTCACTAGGCTTTCTTGGATAACCTTTTTGTGTATGACTTTCAAAGTTGTTTATGTTCTGTTGAGGGGTCCTACATCCATTTAACTAAAACAAAAGAACCAAAACCACCACCGAGGCCCAATTAGACTCTGCAACGTTTAATAGTGGAATGGTTATCCAGATCTTGTGATCCGGCCAAATAATCGATGAGCTTTACATTTTCTAGTGAAAGTTTCTCCTTCAGTTCAGACATTCTCTTTTGTATTCTCTCTTATAGGTGGGACCGATACAAGATAAGAGCCAGTATAAACCATTTGGGTAACAAGGTGGGAAAAATTAACTACTGGAGAAGGCTGATATTGGGATAACCCTTTCACTCTAGCATGAAGACAATGATTCTCTACCACATGCCTAGTAATAATACATTAACCTGATGGTGTTCAAATTATTGACTAAGACACAATTTATCAGAAGAAAACATGCATGCGATAAACGATGGCAAGAAAAATAGTTTCCTTAACTCTAATCATCAATCACATATTAATGTAATGATTTACTTTCATAATTAAAGATAAGAACTATAAAACATTGAATCATATAACTTATCAACATATTTAGAAGCTCTTACTCGTTACAACATACATTCATGAGATGAAATCAGAAATAATTATTCTCCACGTCCAATCATACACACTTTTGATGAAAACACAAACTTGTCTCTGGTCCTAAACAAGACTTCTTAGTTAAGGCAGCTCCGAAATAGTTCTTTACAAATCCAAAAATGAGGGTCTTTCCAAAAACCATCGACCCCTTAACTAATAGGTTGATCCTCCTATTTATAACATACTACTAACTGAAAATAATTATTAAAGTGTAGCTAAGTAAAAACAAACTCGCCACATGGTGCATTCTTCTATCAGTCTTCAAAGAGTCATCAAATGATCTCATTTGAGTGGATGAAACTTCTCATATTCTGACCACTTGACAAAGAGATCCTTGCATGTGTTAGCATACGAGAATCTATTTTCCATTGGGGCTAAAAGAATCTCTCTTATCTCTACTTCCTATGCCTGATACTTGACTATTCTGGCACTTAACTATTGCAACATGGCTCGAGATTTGATCTGGTGCTCCATGAACTACTGCACCTGTCCTGGCACCATGTCTGCCACCTTTTCTATCTCCTTGGCCCATGATGAGTCATGTTTGGTGTGCGATTTGACTATGTCACACAAGTCGACAAAGTCATTGGGTGTGCCAAATTCGAGGAGGCCGATGTCTCTCATTACCTGGTTGATATTGGTCCAACTTTTCTTGCACTTGGCCCATTTCTCTTGGATTGACCGATGAGGTTCCTAAGCCATTTTAACCCAATATTCAATCGATTTCCTTATGTGGTCTATGCTTCTTTCTCTTAGCACCTAGATGTTGTGCTCTTTGGCATCTCGACCCTGTTGCACCACACTAATATAGTCAATCCTTTCCATGAATTGGTGTGATTTATCATACCATCTCTCCATATCATTTCATGTCGCCAGTGCCATGAGGGTGTTTTCTTGAAGCTTGGATATTCTTGTAGTGAATATGTTTCGTTCATCTATAAATTTGTTTTAGGTCTCCTTGAATTCACTCTTTATGAACACCGTGACCTGTGTGGTGTCCTGGTAATATTTCGCTAAGTGGTGCAAATGTTCCAATTATTTCATATCAACAACCAACTCTTCTTCATCCCTTTTCTCTCTATCCAGGGTGGCAACTGTGATTTCCATCCCTGTGTCGATAAGTTCAGTTGTCTTGGCATGCTCTATGTTGATCATATTTTCCTCTGTGGTGATGAGGATGGAGCGATCTAGAATGATCCTCCTCTTCTTGGTGGTTCTATGCATGATAAATTTCCTTTTTCAGTCATAAGAGATGGCATGTATGTCAACGAATTCATACATGGGTTCGAGGATTTGCTGATCTCCCCAAGTGAGCATATTTCCCAGGCTCCCGATGGTATATATTTGTTCAAGACTGGGTTCTTGAACTTGCTCCATGTGTTCCAAAGGTCCGGCTTCTGTTTGTTTCTCATTGGGAAGTTGAGTACCGATTGAAATTGAGGCATCGGGGGTAGTCTTGGTACTTACTTGATAATCAACCATTGAGACATCGATTTCCTAATGTGGAGCTTCTTCTTTTGGTTCACTCGACCTTGGCACATCTGTCGGACTATCCTTTTGAGTTTCTGGTACATTGAGTGGTTCAGTGTCTAAGAAAATTTCAACCTCCTGGTCATTGTGTGAAAGGATATGAATTTGAGCATCGAGAGCTAGGGATGATGCCTTCTCTGACTCATTTTCCTCTATGATATGTACATGATTCACCAGGGATACCTTCGAGATTTCTTCATCATCATAGATGTTTATCAATTCGTGGAGGGGGTTTGGTGCACTTTCTCTCCCTGATGTTCCGACTGTCTCCAGCTAAGCTGAAACATCCCCTGGTGATATCGCCTATGGTGTTGTGATTTCAAGGTTGTCTAACCCAGAGATTTCATCAATTTCTATTAGTTCAGGGCCACTTGGGCTTGCCCGGATTTCATCTTGGTTGTCAGCAGGGGCCCTTATCATTCCTATGAGGTCTCGGTCATATTGCAACTGATCAATCACTCATTTTTCCTTTTCTATCATGATAAGTCCATTTTCCTTTGCATCCCTTGCAATAGGGAAACCTTTATCCTGCACTGGGGCCACCAGGGGAACCTCTGTTGCTTCAGCCACTCTGATTTTTTCCCTAGCTCTGAGATCCTCTTGAGTTGATTTCTCTATGGTTGTCACCTTTTCATCCAAGATCATGGACCTGAATATGGTCATTTTGGGGTCATCCATCCTTTCTACCACTTCGTCCTAGTCCTGGGCATTTTTCGTGAAGAATTCATCTTCAAATTTTTCGTGGGTGTACGACCAGTAAGATGACACTTGTGAAGTGTATTGCAAGACTAGGCCCTTTGGATCATTCTTTTGAAGCCATCTTGTTTAGAACCTGAAATCAAGATTTCTTAGCCCTTCTTGTTTGTCTTGAGCTATGTCTTTAACCAAGTAGAAGCCTACATGGAAACCATAGGGAATGAATGCCCACTTCTTGTCCTTGACCATGGTGGAGTTGTCGCCTTGCAAGATGGTTTGGTAGCATATTTCTCCTACTAAAAGACGGTCCTGTACATGAACTGGTAAGATATGTGGTGCTCCGGTAGCACCGAACATCCTAATGTAGGTGTCGCTCTTGTCCAAGTACCAGTGGCCTACTTTGGAAATCATTTTATTGGTCACAACCAATAGTCTCGGGAATTACTTCTTAAAGAGAATGAAATAAATACGTGTGATGAATTCATCGTAGATGAGGGAGTAAGAATTTTTGTACTTGTTCTCCCATAGGATGCTAAAATAGATGTGGACCAGGAGCTCTGCAACATGCCAGCTCAGATTCATGCCGACGAAAAATGTTTCTAGCACACATGATGTCAAGAAAATATGAAGCCATGTAGAAAAATGGTATATATCCCTCCTTCTGCGTTTGATATTTTTGTATACATATGCTCATTTGTTTAGAAATTATAGCTCCCCAGTTGAAACTGTTCCCGGAGATAGCCACTGTGTAAGCTAAGGGCATCCATGCCTTAGAAAATATGGAGCAGTCCTTCTCTCCATATAATCGGCAAATGAGAGCCATCAAATAGATGTATGGATCCGTTAAATTTTCCGTTGAGTACCAAACACTACTTCGGTTGGTGTATTTCTTGTCCTCCCTCCACCATGAGGCCATTACCCGGCTGGTGTCATGGCGCTCATAGAAATTTATGAAAAAATATATGTTTAGTCACTCCTTAGGGTCTCTAACACAACCACCATTGTCATCATTGATCAAACACTTATGTGTTTCCGTGTGGTCGATGAGCCACTTCAGGAATTCAATAGAGGGAAAAACAGGAGATCTTTTCACCACCATATGCAGGTACGACCGCCACATGTTCTGTAGCACTTCATTGTTGAGCGCTCTAACATATGGATCACTGTGTGGTATATATTCTAGGTATTCCTCCTAGCTGATCTTGTTAAAATGTTCTCCCCTATGTAGGAGCGCCATCTTGGATCTTGTTCTTTCCTTTGTATCTCCAAAGGCCAGAGGATGGATGAAAGCCTTCTTCATTGATGTTTTCATGACAAGCTCCGGTCTCGGTGTGTATTCTAATTGTTTTGCAACCCTTGGGGAGGAGCCTTCACCTAACTATGGTTCTTTTATCTTTGATGCCCTTGATGATCATCTAGTGGTTAGATTTCTTGGAGGCATTGTTCCTGCAATCAATATAAACCTTCAAAGACTATGTAAACAAAAGAATTGGATAAGCAACATATAATTGTAGCCTTGTCAAATTTATAGACTTGGATATGTACCTATGAAGCTTGCTAAAATCTGGTTATTTTGATACTCACGAGATCTATACAGCCTTTGAATTATTCGTCTCACTTCTTCGGATGCTCCAAATTTCCTTGCATGAAGAATGATTCTGTTTACAATGGCTCAAGTGAATTTAAACTAGGGAAGAACTTACTGTGTCGCATCAGCCATTCAATTCGGGTGATGAGTGAAATTTAAACAAATCTTCTGCCAAATCTCTGCAACTTAAATTCATCGTGGGTTGATGATGAAGGCACGGGGGTGATGTGGTCTATCGGTGATTTTAAACGACCGTTTTGATTGGTGCATGAGGTAGAAACTAATGAAATCTTTGGTATTAATTATCCCCTTAAATGATCAAAATCTAATCATATCTAACTCTAAAACGTCGCATCATGTCGCTTTCTCAGTGGGTGGATTGGGGATCAGGGATGCGCTATGAAATCTTTCGTCGATGTCCCTTAGAAAATGTTTGATGATGATCAATATCATCATACAATGCTGCCGTGGAAAAGTTGACTCGGAGGTGTGACTTGGACCTAGGGAACCAAGAATGAATCAGGGTAAAACTAGGCTGTACGATTCTCCAATATGGAAAAGACACGTTGTTGGCACAGGGGCAGACCCAAGGTTCAATGCTCAAGAGCGCACAAACAAAACCCTAACTACCAGCCCTTTCGGTAACACCTGCAAAGTAGATGAAGTCTCACCCAAGGTAGAGGTAGGGGTGGTTGCAGGACTCAGATGTCTGCAACCTTAGCTGGGACACAGGTCTATGATTATATAACTTAGCAATCATCTAGCATGGTTTATCCATCAATATTCAATCCTTATAGCACTTCACAAATAACACAGAGTATCGTAGTGAGTACTTATATCTAAGATAATTCAACACTTAGCCACAACAAGATAGATTGGGTTCAGCAGATCAAGCACTAAGCATCTTACATATCAGATCTAACATTCATTCCTATCTCAGAAGCACAAAGCATAAATGAATATATCTAATCACATCAAGCACTTAGCCAAGAAGGAGATAAACACATTAGGTCGAAGCATAGAGCACAATACACAAAGTTATTGTGGTTCACCCCCACCCTGGGGCTACGTCCACAAGATCTTCTTCTTTATTATCTCAGTCAAGCAATTACAACACAGAGCTTCAACAATCCTTGCTTCCCATAGGATAGAAGATCTGTGCAGCTCGCTAGATCCTTCTTCCTTGCATTCAGAACAAAACAACAAATTGCGAGCTTCTTATAATCATGCATAGAGCATTTACAAGATACATCCATTCACACAGATCCCATTCTTGGCACTAAGCCATCAACCATACATCACATATATGTATTACTCTCCCTCTTTACATTGCCTAGTATCTATTTATAGATTACAAAAATGGGCCTAAGCATGGGTGAACCCATGGGCTGACATCCCTTTCCCGTTACATTAACCCAAAAACCTAAAGGGACCCAAAAATAGGTCTAGTTTCCCTAATTTCCACTTCGCGTTGCGATCCATCTTTGGCAAGATGTTGAAGTCCCAAAATTGGTCAAATATGACCAAGTATTCTTTAAAACTTGGTCAAGGGCCAACAGGCCCCCAACACTCATCTGTGACTCGTCCCGAGTCACTCTGGTCTGATCAATTCTGCCTTGAATGCCTCGAGCTGCTTCGAACGACTGCAGTGCAACAACCTCTTGCTCAGTGAATTCATGGATCACTGTGTCATTGAGCAGTCCTTCCAGGCGTTGTTCTACAGTGATGACAACCTGTTTAGGTTCAGCTCCCTGGCTTTCAAGTTCAATGAACAGTTGGCATTCCTTTTCTTGCATTGGATGAAGTTGTTGGGAGACTTCCATCACTTTACTTTTCAGCGTATGTGCCTGCTGTTGAGTTGTGCATTGTTCTGCAAACCTCTTCATTCTTTCAACTAGGATCAAAGTCTTTATCTGCGACTATAGCGTGTTTGCATGCTACTTTTCTTCTTGGAGCTATGCCTCCAATGTCTACAATTATGGATTCTCTGTGAGGGTTTCATAAGTTTGGGTGCTTCTAGTGCTCAACTTCTTGCATTCCAAGGCAAAGGTTTTTAATCGGCCAACTGTGATTCGAGCAGTGGCCTCTCTTAGATCTCTTATTTCTTGGGGGGTCTCGGGCATGGTGCGGAGCTCCAGATCTGTGATGCACTATTGGAGTTGTTAGATTACTTCTTCCAGTTGGGTCACCTGCTGTGGGAGATGGTCTTCCATCTTCACTTATATTACCGTCACAGAGTGAAGTACTTTGTGAACCCTTTCCTGTACTTCAAGTTGCTTTGCTAGAAATTGATCCTTGTGCTGCTATAATTGTGCCTTTTCCTTGTCCCACTTCAATTTCAGGGCAATCTTTTCTCATTCAACCTCACTCTATTGTTCTAGAAGTGCATTTTGTGCTTGCCTCAAAGCCTGGGTGGCTTGTGCTGTGTCTTCTTGAGCTTGTCGAAGGAGAGCTTCGACTTGATCAGAGATATGGTTTAATTGAGTGGGCTCATCACCTATTCCTGAAGTTCCACTTGTCAAGGGTGTTGTAGAAACTTCTCGGCTAGACTGGAGTGCTTGCTTCACTTCTTAGAGTTCTCCCTTGATTCGGTTGAATATCTCCTCCTTCTTTGCTTCATGTTTTTTTGTGAGCTCTAGTGAAACATCATTCAACGCAACAATTAAGAAATCGAAGTCATCCGGGGTAAGGGTAGTTTTAAGCATGGTCCGGGTGACCTTAGCTTTCTTTCAGGAGGAGGGATTTGGTGGTTTAATATTTCTTTTCATGGAGGGATGTTCCTCCTCTCTAGGCAGAGTAACCTTGCCTCTATTTTTCTCAACTTCTATTCCACCTAGTTCATCACCATCACCTCCCTGCGCAGGTGAGATCAAAGTAGTCGTCATGGATGTTCTAGAGACATCTTCAACTTTGTCATCCGTCTTAGTCTTACTTGGCCCAGGTGTATCTGGCATAGCTTCAGGGATTTCCACGTCAGACATGTCTGCGGGGTCTGCTACAAAAAGGAGGTCCACCGACCATTCCTTGGTAATCTCCTCCAAGTCATATTTTGTCAACTTGTAGTAGGATTGGAGCTGCTGTTTGTGCTCATCACCACGCGTTGTAATATAGGTGAAGTGGTGGTCCATGCTAAATTTCATCAAAGGTCTAAACCTATGAAGTACACTTGGGGTGATTCATGGTGTAGACTGCATTGTATTCTTTAGTTGGTTGAAATAGGTGTGGAAGACGACATTAGACTGTCATTGCTTGTTCATGTCGCTAGAGTACCATAGTGTACAGAAGTTCATGGCTAGCGGTTCGAAAGGTTCGATCTCTGAAAAAGTGGCTTCCTCTGTTAGTTCCCAAGCAATTAAAGAGATGAGTATGAGCAACCAACTAAAGTGGAACTCATATCCTTGGTCTTGTGCTCCTCTACAATCCAGCTCTAACTTGTTTACAAGATACTGTGCCTAATTCATCTGTAGTCCCTCAACACACTTCCTTGCGAGGTCAACTACTAAGCCAGTCACCTGTGTTGGTATGTTCTTGTGAACTAACTTGCTCATAATCAACTGACAAGCAAGGCACACTGTGGCACTCTATATAGAGGCTACCTTGTAGTCTCGCGTACCCTTCTCTACATCGCCATAAGTTTCTTTTATCCGTTGTGCTAGTGCTCGGTCAGAGATCTTTCCTGGGTAAAAGTTTTGTGCGTTAGGGCCTTGCATGCTAAGTCCTGTGATCTGATTGATCAGAGTCGGATCCATAGTGATGCGGTGATCCAACCATAAGTATCCATCGTGGTAGAAAGACAATAGCATCTTGACGCATGTGTTGAATTCCTGGTGTCTGCCGAAGTGAGGGATCTTCATTACATTGAGCAGTGTGGACTGTGCAAGGTTCTGGATCAAGGAATGTGGGTTAATCTTAGCATTTCTTCCTGTGGTCTTGGTTAAGTACTTATGTGGAGCTAACATGCTGTAGATTTTGCAATCTCCAAGGTTAAAATCACTAAATTTCAGTGCTGCGAGCTTATCCTGGTCAGCACATACTGCGTGCACCCCTTTCGGAAGATACACGATGATCAAGGTGTACTCAAAGTCTCTAGGTACACTATCACAGTTAATCTTGCCACTCATAGGTGGTATGTAAACTAGAAGAATGTGTGGGATCAACTTGGCATTTGCAATATCGTCTCTGTGCTTTGTTCTTGTCTCGATCGTTGTTCTGGAAGGTCCTGCTCTGTGAGTAGTGGAGGGAGAAGCTTGGAATCCTCTTGTTGATGATGCTTACACACCTGCAAACATCCTTATTTCTGACATGACTCTCTCAGTCATTAAGTCAATCAAAACTTCTTCAACTACTTTCTCAACAATGTTGATCTTGTCCAATAGAGGGACTGTTGAGCCTCTAAATTGACATCCCCACTACCCTATGATACTCCTCATCTATACCTTTTTGGCTTACCTAAGCTTGGGTAAACGACAAAGAACACTACCATTAGACATTGATAAGGTCATAAGGTAAAGTATAATTAATTCATGCATTTTTGTGGTATTATTGAGCTAGGAGATTAAATGTTTCATGCACTAATTCTTCAATTTGCCATGTATAATCTTTGACCTCTAGACAAGTCCAACCTTCCTATACCATCTCAGTTATCCGGTACTTGTGCACCAAATTTCCACTTTCTGAATCTGGTACCAAGCACACCTTCTATGCATATCTGGTACTGAATCTCACCTGTCGCGATCCGGTACCAACGGCCATAGACTGTTGTGATCCGGTACCCCATTTGTGCACTGTTTAGATATGGTACCAATTCAGGAAGCCGTATGCACCAAGTTTAGCTTCAGATCGTACCCAAGACAATTGTTGGATGATGATTGAATCATAATTTTTTTAGCAAGGCTATGTTAGGATAGTTTGTTGTTGCCTCATCGTCATGCACTTCATGTCATGAGGATGAATCTTAGAATATGTAACCGAATAATTAAATTTAACAATTGATTGATTTGTAAATGATTTCACCTCCTTGTGTTTCATGACTAAGACTATTTAAATAGTCATGGCAAGGATGGTGGAGGAAGGAGAGAGTTAGCATAATACAACATATGAAACAGTGTTACATTATAGAACATATTCTAGGTGAAGATTAATAGAAGGATGTCATTTGTCTCCATGTCTTGATCATCTATGATTGAATGTGAGTTGAGTTGTTAGCATAGTTTGATTCTATGTTTTGAAGTTTGAATAAGAGTAATGTGTGGGTTAAAAGCAAGCTTATTGTAGACTCTAGTCGCTGGCCCGTTGAAGCGGCAAGGGCCCACTGCCCAACAAAAGTCAGCATCTTCGTAGATTAGTATTATCATTTGATTTCAATAGTGTAAGTGTTAGATTAGCTGAAGCTTTAATTCTTTCAGATGATAACAATATAGTTTAGACCAGGATTTCAATTATATGATTGCTTAGAGATATTTACTCACTCTGTTTTGCATATGCTCTGTTTTTGTTTTATGAATTTGATTTTGTCTCATGGACATGAATTTTGGTAGCAGTAGTCAGACATATTTGTAGGAGAACTAGTGAAGTTCACAACAACACATTGTGAACCACAACATACTCAGTATATTGACTGTTGAACTACCCATGCTATGTCTTGATGATTAATGTGTGATTTCCTTTCAGAAGTGTGATTGCATAGTTAGTTATCTGGGTCAGATAGCAGAGTTGATCTGTCAAAAGAACTCCATCTCATACTTGCATGTGCCATAATGGAGTAGATAGTCTCTCTATGAAAGACAACCAAAGTGTGTTTCAGTTTGCTAGTTTATTTTGTTTCCAGCATACATAATGTAGAATAGTTCTATACTTATGACATTAGAATTACCTTTCTTACTGGTGTCTTGTAACTCTGTTGATTACGAATCCTGGATTGATAATTAATGAGTGCATTATACTAAACATATAAGCAACACAACATTTTGGCGCCATTGCCAGGGAGTTGCAAATGGTAGGAAGTGATTTTTAGCTTAGATTATTTGCATAAATTTTGAATGCTTTTAAAGGCTTCTTGAGGAGGAATATAAAATGTTTAATACATGAGTGAAGAGCCACGTGGCCACTAGAGTGGGGTTCTCCGAAACCAGGTTGCCTTCTTACCTTCTAGATAGAATTAGGATTTCAATTCAGTTAAGAATCAAATTTCAATTTTATGCATAGATATAGAGATAACAAGGGTAGATTTGTAAGCTATAAAGATTCAAAAACAACGCCCCCCCACTAATCCAACTAACACTGGTGCAGGAAAAATTCCACCAAGAGAAAATTCAAGGGGAGCCAGCGAGGCTCCAGAAGAAGAACCTAAAACAGAAGAATCAACATTAGGGTAGGCAGAATGTAAATCTGCTGAACATTTGGGAGACACAGAAAATCCAGTTTTTGAACCATCTATCAGTGGAATGGTAGAAGAAGAAGGAAATACAGCCACAAAGACTGAAACTTTTGGGTTCCCAATCTTGGATATTTCCAGAAACATCAGCATGAAAAATATCCCACTATCATCGTTACCCACTTTCATAGGTATGTCAACTGAAGATCCAGATTTTTTTTTTTTCGAGTTTGACATATTATGTAGAATCTATAACTACTCAGACAATGCCCAAAAACTTAAACTCTTTCCTTCTACAATGAAATATTTATCCTTAATATGGTTCATGAGATTAGGAGAAAACACAATCCTCTCTTGGGATCAGATGAAAGACACATTTTTATGGAAATACCAAGACTATTGTAAGGATAATGCTAAAAATGACATTTTTAAAATGTAGCAAATAGAATATGAAAGCCCTAAAGACTACTCAGAAAGGTTCTTATACAACTATCAGAAATCAAAACTATTCACCATAGACCCAGCTGTAGTAAGAACTGTATTCTTGAAAGGTCTTAGAGATGACTACATAGAAGTTTTAAACTTTTTGAGTTCAGGAGATGTACACCAAAATCCTTTTGCAGAGATTGCAAATTACTGTAGAAGTTACTCAAGAGGACAAGCTAAAACATGCAAAGGACCAAGATATTCTTTCAGCATAAATACAAAACAAAGCTCAGGGACTGTCACCAGAACTGAGTTATGAAACTTATTGGAGAACTTTAAAACAAACATCTTGAGCACAATCAGTAACCAATTAGATATTCTAAAACTGAAAAAGAAACAAGAAGAATAGGCTGCCTTAGCAATATTTTTTCATAGATGTCGAAAGAAGCACAGTGAGAAGGAATGCCCATTAAATGTCATAGAAATATGTGGCATGTGTACACTAGAACACCCCACATCTGAGTGTCTAACTTTCCTTAAGCTACAAGCCATGTATAGGGGAGGAGGAGTCTCACAAGAACAACCATACACTTCCAGAAGACCTTGGAGAGCCCAAAATCCCAATACATTTTATGACCCTAATGCACAGTATCAACAACAACAATGGGGTCCTTCCCCAATGACCTATTCACAATGGACACCCCAGCAAGCTCAAACTCAACCTTGGCAACAAGGTTGGAGGGGACCTGTGTATGGAAATCCCTCTTACCCTACATATCCACAGTATCCTGCAAAAATTTCCCAATTACTACCTGGATTCAACCCACTACAGATGCAAGCTTTACTCCCACCTCCTATACAACATCAATTTACAACCCCCTTGAACCCCAAAAAGTAGCAACAAGCACCTATAAATACCAATCAACAACCACAAAACCAAGCTTCCCACAACCCTCTGAAACCAACAACAATCCCTACCCAGCCAATCCCTAACCCCAATAATCGAACCACCCACCTAGTGCAAAATACAAAAGTTCAAACCTTTCCTACCTATGAAATTCAACTACGATTGGGGAAAGTTGTAAACCAATCAAATCCTGCAGTAATAATTCAGGAAGAAAATGATAATCATTTTGAGAAAGAAAACACTCAAACCACCCCTGTAGAAGAAGAGACTTCCCCTCCTATTCCAATCACTTCCCAGTATGTACAAGGACCTCAACAAATTAATCTCCCACCCTACCCCGAAAGACTATTAGTGAAGAAACCTGACCCACCCTTGCACATAGATATAGAGGATGAATTATGAAATGTATGCATAAAAATACCTCTACTACAAGCCATTAAGGATATCCCCATATATGCCAAAATTATAAGGGATCTTTGCATTAAGAAACCAGGAAGGAAGAAGAAGGAACCTCCCCTTGTTCAAGTGGTGGGACAATTATCTGAATTTATTTCTGAAATGCCATACAAATATAATGACCCTGGAAACCCAGTGGTCAATATTGAAATTAATGGTATTTCTTTACCAAACACACTCATCGATTTGGGTGAAGCAATTAATGTAATTCCTTTTGACACTATGCAAAAGATCCAAATCAACCAATTAAGACCAACCCAAAACATGATATAATTGGCATATAAGTCAGTCATTAGCCTTGCAGGAAGCCTAGATGATGTCACAGTCACTCTAGCTTCTTGGGAATATCCAGTAGAATTTTTAGTCATCTATTCTAAATCATCCTCCAAACCAGGACACCCTGTGGTTCTTGTCCGCCCTTGGCTGGCCACAACAGATGCCTTTATCAGCTGTCGGTCTGGTGAGATGACTATATCCAATGGCACACATAGCCAAAAACTTGTTCTCTTCCCTCCTACCCAGCAAGCACAGGAAATACCTGTTTGGTTAGAAAACCCTTATGGAGAGGAAGATTGTATCAGACCCCTATTAACACTTGAACAAGTAAGAGAAATCCAAGAACAATCAGATGAACAAGTCTTAAGTTTATTTTTGGTTGATACAAATTGCATTGAATACCCAAGGTCTTTTGCAGAATTGTCACACATTTTCAGTTCCGAATTTCAATAGACTTGGCATCCTGATATCACTCAATTATATACTTTATCACCGGCTTCCTCAAAAAAGGAAGAAACTACTGAACTTGTTGAGATTAGCCCAGGAAAACCTCTATATATCAACTCTAGTTTAGAACCAGAACAAAAGACGTAAGTAATTGAAATGCTCCAAAGACAATTTGATGCCTTTGCATGGGATTATGCAGACATGAAAGGCATTCACCCTGATGCATGCACACATCACATCTACACTAATGACCAAATCAGACCAGTTAGACAGCCTCAACAAAGGATGAATCCATCCCTTAAAGATATTGTAAAAGAGGAATTGCAAAAACTCCTTCAAGCCAATCTCATATACCCCATTTCAGATAGTCAATGGGTTTCTCCACTTGTCATAGTTCCCAAGAAAAATGGTAAGTGGAGAATATGTACAGACTTTCAGGAGTTGAACAAAGCCACCCATAGGGATTATTTTCCCTTACCATTTATTGATCAAGTGTTGGATACCTTGTCTGGAAAGAAGTATTTTTCGTTCCTGGATGGGTTTAGTGGTTATAACCAAATACAAATAGCACTCGAAGACCAAGAGAAGACCACTCTAACCTGCCCATGGGGAACATATGCTTATAGGGTGCTTCCTTTTGGACTTTGCAATGCCCTAGCCACTTTTCAAAGGGTTGTCCTAGCCATTTTCTTTGACTTGACCAATGATTGCGTGGAATTCTACATGGATTACTTTACAGTCCATGGAGAAGACTTCCAGGAAGCTTTGACCAGTCTAGAAAAAGTCTTGATTAGGTGTAAGGAAACTAATATTTCCTTAAGCAATGAAAAGTAAAAAATGATGCTCATTGAAGGTATTGTTTTGGGACATCACATCCCTGGTTCTGGAATGAGAGTTGATCCAACAAAGATTTATATTATCACACAAATCAGAATACCTTCCTCACAAAAGGAAGTTCGTATCTTTTTAGGGCATGCTGGCTACTATAGAAGATTCATTCCAAATTCTACAAGCCTAGCTACCCCTTTATTCAAGTTATTATCTAAAGAAGCCGAATTTAAGTGGGATGATGAATGCCAAATATCTTTTGAGATTCTAAAACATAAATTGTCAACTACCCCTATATTAAGAGGACCAAATTGGCCCCTTCCTTTTCATATCTGTACCGATGCCTCAGACACAGCCCTTGGGGCAGTTCTGGTACAAAGGGAAAATCAAATGCCCTATGCTATTTACTTTTTCAGTTAAAATCTGTCTTCAGCTGAAGTTAATTGTACGGTCACAGAAAAAGAATTGCTAGTTGTAGTCCATGCT
Organism: Picea sitchensis; assembly: GCA_010110895.2. Classification (NCBI taxonomy): domain Eukaryota; kingdom Viridiplantae; phylum Streptophyta; class Pinopsida; order Pinales; family Pinaceae; genus Picea; species Picea sitchensis. The sequence continues at coordinate 99,808 of SNQJ01S0011654.1, forward strand.
ATCAATAAATTTAGACACTATATTACAGGATATCAAGCTTTTGTAGACATTGATCATTCAACCATCAAATTCTTAATGAACAAACCTGTAACAAATCCTAGAGTTACAGGATGGTTGTTATTATTACAAGAGTTTAATATCAACATTATTGATAGACCTGGTAACGATAATCTTGTGGCTGATTTCTTATCTAGAATGATTCATTTGGGAGATAATGCACCAGTCGAAGATAACTTTCCTGATGAAAATTTGTTTTCTATTTCTACATTCACTCCTTGGTATGTAGATGTAGCTAACTATCTTGTGATAGGGAAGATGCCTCATAAATTGTCTCCTAGAGAAAACAGAAAGTAATTCAGCTAAGTACAAACTACATGTGGCACGATGATTGCCTCTATAAAACAGGACCAGATTTGGTAACAGGAGATGTGTAAGGGAAGATGAAATTCATGATATTCTACAAGCCTTCCATGATGGTCCTTGTGGAGGACACTTCACAGACAAGAGGACCGCTTACAAAATTCTGCAATCTGGTTACTACTGGCCTCATATTTTCAGAGATGCTAAAACCTATGTATCCAATTGTGATGAGTGCCAATGAGTGGGTAAGCCTAATGCACGAGACCAAATGCCACTTCAAGCCCAAGTAGTTATTGAGCCTTTCAAGAAATGGGCATTAGATTTTGTAGGGCCCATTAACCCTACATCTAAAAAGAAAAAATATATACTTGTATGCACTAACTATGTGATTAAGTGGGTTGAAGCAAAAGATTTACCAGTTGCAAGTGAACAATTAGTGGTAGATTTCCTTTTTAACGACATCTTTACTAGATTTTGTGTACCTCAAGAAATTGTGACTGATTAGGGAACTCAATTTACCTCTGATCTAGTCAAAGCTGTTACAAAACAGTACCAAATCAAACACAGAAAATCTACACCCTACCATCCACAGGCAAATGGACAAGTAGAATCTACAAACAAAGTTATTGAGTCCATTCTTACCAAAATAGTACAGCTACACCAAAAGGATTGGGCTAGAAGATTACTAGAAGTCGTATGGGCTTATAGAATCACCTGGAGGAATACAATAGGACATACACTCTACGAGTTGGTGTATGGGAAGCAGGTGCTTCTTCCCATAGAATTCCAGATCAAAACCTTCATGATTGCAGTACAAGTTGGCATGAACTTGGATGAAGCCCAACAACAAATACTCTTGCAGCTTAATGAGTTGGATGAAATCAGGCAGGAAGCACTTCAAAGAACCACCCTCATTCAAGAGCAGAGAACAAAATGGCATGACAAGTATCTCAAAAAGAAAAAATTTCAACAAGGAGATTGGGCCCTGTTGTATGACAACAGATTCAAGAACTTCAAAGGTAAGTTAACTACTCGTTGGATGGGACCTTACAAAATTGACACTGTCCATGATAATGGTTCAATCAGGATAAAGACAATTGACAAACAACAGACACCACTACTTGTGAATGGTCACCGATTGAGAATTTATAACAAACCCCTGTCAAAAGAGGAATTTCTGACTCGTATACTACAGAATTCAGATATGTAGGTGATCAGTAAGGAAGGAGACCTCCCTATTGATCCACATTGAGTGATTGGTTTATTAGAAACTTTTGTACATAGGTATGGATCGAGTTTTGTTAATAAGCTGAAGGTAACAAGAGATTCTTACCTCCTGTTCTTTTACTCTCGCAATTTTTTTTGTAAGTAGATTTCTATAATTTATTTGATCCTTCAATAACTTGCTAAACATCAGTTTGTAGGCATCAACAATACTCTGTTCTGATTTAGTCCCAGCAATACTACTTTGGTACTAGAAATCATGTTCTGGTCTGGTACCAACAATCTTGTGCTGGTCCGGTACCAGAAGTCTGCCTTCATACAGTACTATCAATACACATTACCTAATTGACAAGGCATACTACGCATATTTCAAAATATTATGTCAACTAATATGAAGTATGAAGCCATGCCACAACTACTTAAGATGGAACCAAGAAGCCGAATGCAGCATCAAATGGCAGCCCTTGTGAAGAAATAATTTCTTTTGGTTCTGTTGCCAACAAAAGGGAAGTATCTTTAATTTCTTTTGGTTCTGTTGCTAGCTAAATGGAAGTATTTTAATTTCTTTTGGTTCTGTTGCTTGAAAAGGAAAAAAAGAGACACAATCTTTACCTATGATTGTTCAAAGAACCATAATCCGCTTCAAAGACTAGAAGTTGCATTTATCCAATATTTCAGCATGATTAAAGGGACAAAAACATATATTAGCCTACAAGTAACTATCTCACCCTAACTAGACTTCAATAGTATTCATTGGATTATCTTTACTAAAGAGTAACATATGAGTATATGAACACTCTCTATCATGGGAACCCTAGGAAAACTTTTATGGAAGAGGATGGATCAGTACCCTAAGGAAACTTTAGGTCATTCTCTTATGGACAAACTCAGACAAAATTATAGATCTGGATCACTCTAAAGAAATAATGTGTATAAAAAGTTTATTTTTCCTTCAGACAAATCTTTAAAAGACATTAAAAAAAAGAGAATATACCTTCCAACCCAATACCATCCCAGCCTGTAAAAAGGTTTTCAGACGAGCCTCCCCTGTCACCGTGTAAATCACTCTTTAATAAAAATCAAAATAGGTGACTATGGACAAGAAGCCTCTGATGGAAAAAGGGTTTAAGAGACTAACCCATCTGGATGTTGAACAGGTCTGCTGGTAGCGGGTACCGGTCTGTGGTATGACTAGGCAAACCCATCAGGGTACTAAACAGGCTTGTTGGTAATGGGGCATTCTACCCGGGGAAAGGATTTCTCACTAATTATCACAACTAACGCACCAGAGTAACTGAACAAGCTTGCTGGCAGTGGGTTCTGGTTGAGAAATGTCTCATCTATACTTGTCTGATTGGAAAATTCACTTTTGTCATCTAAAAAAAATGAACACTATAAGAAAAGGTCACTGCTGACATTTATGAGATACAAACTCCAGATTAACAAGCAACATGTCCATTTGAGAATTACCCTAAGTCAACTTACCGTTCTAGCATCTAAAGCCTACATTACCTAAGAAGGCAACTTCTTAAAAGTGGAGCCCTAACTAAGGAGTCTAATCTACTTATACTGTGAAATTTATCTATAACACCTAATGATAGTAAATCTTTGAAGCAAGTTAGGTTGGATCTGTTCTTCTGGAAAACATATAAAAACCTCCCTGTTTTCACTGCTGAATGTTGCCTTTGTCAATAAGTCATCAACAAAATGACAATTTCAATTTTTAGGCATGTGATCATATGCTAAATGTACTTCTGGAATTTGATTTGGTTTCTTTTCTCTTATCATCTTTTCCCCATTATGATGCAGGGTGTTGGGATCTTCTTGCATAAGGTTATGCAACATCCTTGGCATGGGGGAAGGTCAAAGAGCTCCTTCATAACTCTTTTTCAGACTCACATCTCACCTTCAAAAACCAGCGTGATCACCCTACAACCCTATAGAACCAAATACAAAAGAAGATAAGCACAAAATAAAGAAGTACAGGAAATTCCAGTACCAAGCTTTCAGAAAAATCCAGCCTAAAAAGATGAATTCTGACAATCTACAAGTAGTCACATATGTTATGGGTATTAATCACACAAAGGTAAAAGCAAAGGTAACATGGTATTTATTTTCCTCTTCTCATAAAACTACAATAGGTATGAAAATATATACTAGATATTATGACCTTAGTATTAAAACCATGCACTGATCCCTCATACCCATATGCCTAAACTTAATCAATCCTCTCATAAGTGCTCGGAAATGGTTGAGGGAAAAATCAAATCAAAGCATGTCTAGTAATGATAGGCCACGAATGTACTTCATCCTTAAGAAAATCATGAACTTATCTTGTGTCATGAACCTTGATCCAACATCAAATTCACCACCCGAAAGTCCAATCACCTATCCCAAAATGATGCTTTGACACCCAACATCTTGTCTTCATCATTACATTAACGGGTAAAAATGAAATGGCTTATCTGGGTGGCGAAGCTATCCAGATAAGCCTCATCTGGTCTTAAATTTTCCTTCCGACATCCTTACTTAAACTTACCATTCGCACTATCGATGCCATCATCATATTTCCTTTATTATTTCCTTTCTCCAGTTCTGAGCCTACTCCTCTCTGCGATCTCCGGTACCAAACCCTTACCCTTATCAGCTAACTAAATCCTTGCGCTACCGCCCGATTCTTCTCTCACAATTTATAACGATGGTCGTAAGTAGACATGAACCGGTCTTCCAAATTTATAGAGAGACCGAGGGTTTCCAACTGTGTCGAGTGAAGTATGCTAGATTGGGCTGGATGCCATTTTTGGAGAAATTCATAGGCTAGCATGAGAAGATATCTCACGAATTTATTCAGGGTTACGATGGAGATATTGTGCATATAGGAAATATTCAGCTAACAATCAATGAAGCAAACTTAAGGGAAGTCACGGGATTACCTAACAGAGGAGCCAAGTACTTCAAAGGTATAGGAATCAACAAAGAAATGTGCCAACAATTTTTGAAAGAGGACCATCAACACCCTGATTGGAAAAAGGGGATCCCTAGGAACTATATCAAGGAAGAGTATCATCCAATGATTGCTAGTCTTCAACGATTCCTCACTTGTGAGGGCAGGTATGTTGTGACCTTCATATATCATCTTAGACTTCTATTACACTTTGAAGGAGGCCCTGAAATTGATTTCCCATATTTTCTATGGATGAGTTTGAACAAAATGGTAAGAGTTGTCAAGTCCCTATCCAAAACAGAGAAGACTAGCATTTACCATCAAGGTCTTATTAAGATGTTAGTTTTACATGAAATTAGGAAGCAAAGGATTAGTTGGAAAATCCTTATCACTCAACAACTTCCCACATAAAACAAACCCGTGGAGGAAGCCCAACGTGCTCCAAAGAAAAATAAGGAACCTCAAAAGAAAAAGAGCAAGAAGGATAAGGCAACTCCATCATCACCTAGAACAGTGAGCCAACACAAAAAAGCTAGTAAACAAGCAGGGCCCTGTTCAATAGTCAATAAGACTTTTTAAAGTCAAGAATCAAAAGGTAAAACCAAAATAGTAGAGGAGACTTCAACAGTGGCACTTAAGGAGAAGGGCCATAAGACAAAAATTGTAAGGAAAGGGAAGAACATCTCAGAAAATAAAAGTGAACAGTCTATAGAGCAATCCCCTATAACCATTCCACAAATAGAAAAGAAGAAAAGGAAGCATGTGAGCACCCCTAATCCAGTACCTCCTTGTAAAAGAACCACATGGAGTATGGTTAAGAAAGGAAAGGCAGTTGTCAGTCCTCATACACAGGAAGATCCAATTGATCTTACCTCCCCCTCTAAAGACTTATCAGTCCATGATGACATCCCTAGTTTGACCGAGGAACAAGCTACTATTACTTTATGTGGGATAAGGGAGGAAGTGGATGAAAGAGAATGCATCCAACCAGTCTTAATGGAGTCAAAAAGGAACTTAACAAGAGAACAGATGAAGAAAAATATTGGAGAACTGCAAAAACAAAACCAGGAACTCAAACAAGAAGTGAAAGAATACCAACTATTGGACAGGTATATCAAAAAGGAAAACGAGCAATTGAATGCAACTAGCCAGCAACTTCAAGATGAACATGAAGAGACTTATAATAAGCTCAAGAAGGTACTACAACTCCTACAATACGTTAGGGTCATCAAAAGGGAGCTAAAATAGGAAGCCTCGACCATCAACATCATTGATCCACAGAAGTAAAAAAATGCAGTCTCAAGTTTTGAAAAAATTTGGGTTTGTTTTCAGTTGAATGAGGACATGCAATGGTTTTGGCATGGGGGAATGTTGAGCCTCTAAATTGACATCCCCACTACCCTATGATACTCCTCATCTATACCTTTTTGTCTTACCTAAGCTTGGGTAAACGACAAAGAACACTACCATTAGCCATTGATAAGATCATAAGGTAAAGTATAATTAATTCATGCATTTTTGTGGTATTATTGAGCTAAGAGATTAAATTTTTCATGTACTAATGCTTCAATTTTCCATGTATAATCTTTGACCTCTAGATAAGTCCAGCCTTCCTGTACCAACTCAGCTATCCGGTACTTGTGCACCAAATTTCCATTTTCTGAATCTGGTACCAAGCACACCTTCTATGCAGATCTGGTACTGAATCTCACCTGTCGCGATCTGGAACCAACGGCCGTAGACTGTTGTGATATGGTACCCCATTTGTGCACTGTTCGGATCCGGTACCATCTACCTGTTACGATCCGGTACCAATTCAGGAAGCCGTATGTACCAAGTTTAACTTCAGATCGTACCCAAAACAATTGTTGGATGATGATTGAATCATAAATGTTTTAGCAAGGCTATGTTAGGATAATTTGTTGTTTCTTCATCCTCATGCACTTCATGTCATGAGGATGAAGCTTAGAATATGTAACAGAATAATTAAATTTAACAATTGACTAATTTGCAAACGATTTCACCTCCTTGTGTTTCATGACTAAGACTGTTTAAATAGTCATGGCAAGGATGGTGGAGAAAGGAGAGAGTTAGCATAATACAACATATGAAAGAGTGTTACATTATAGAACATATTCTGGGTGAATATTAATAGAAGGACGCCATTTGTTTCCATGTCTTGATCATCTATGATTGAATGTGAGTTGAGTTGTTAGCATAGTTTGATTCTATGTTTTGAAGCTTGAATAAGAGTAATGTGTGGGTTGAAAGCAAGCTTACTGTAGACTCCAGTCCCTGGCCTGTTGAAGTAGCAAGGGCCCACCGCCCAACAAAGGTCAGCATCTTCGTATATTAGTATTAGCATTTGATTTCAATAGTGTAAGTGTTATATTAGCTGAAGCTTTAATTCTTTCAGATGATAACAGTATAGTTTAGACCAGGATTTCAATTATATGATTGCTTAGAGATATTTACTCACTCTGTTTTGCATATGCTCTTTTTATGTTTTATGAATTTGATTTTGTCTCGTGGACATGAATGTTGGTAGTAGTAGTCAGACATATTTGTAGGAGAACTAGTGAAGTTCACAACAACACATTGTGAACCACAACATACTCAGTATATTGACTGTTGAACTACCCATGCTATGTCTTGATGATTAATGTGTGATTTCCTTTTAGAAGTGTGATTGCATAGTTAGTTCTCCGGGTCAGATAGCAAAGTTGATCTATCAAAATAACTCCATCTCATACTTGCATGTGCCATAATGGAGTAGATAGCCTCTCTGTGAAAGACAACCAAAGTGTGTTTTAGTTTGATAGTTTGTTTTGTTTCCATCATACATAATCTAGAATAGTTCTATACTCATGACATTAGAATTACCTTTCTTACTAGTATCTTGTAACTCTATTGATTACGAATCCCAGATTGATAATTAATGAGTGCATTATACTAAACATATAAGCAGCACAATAGGGACCCACTCCCTATTACCTCGACCAATTATAGGCCTCCACATGGCTTCCTCATACACATAGGATCGTGGCATTAACATATCGTTAGCATGATGTCGTCCCTCCTCTCGTCAACGTCTAAGGGATTCCACATCAATCAACGACTGAGATCACATTCCAAATGTAATCTGATCAATGGTCGAGATATTTCAAACTTTTGGTCTGACGTCCAAGGATATAACAGAGGTCAAAGGCATATTTCACCCAAGGGCTTTCACTATGGCTCACCAGACGATTGTCATTTTCCATTCATAGGCTGACACCTATCAACGTTTGTACACATTGGCATTCCAGGTCAACATGGTACATCATTCCAGCATTACCTCTCCTTCAAATATCACTTAAACCAGACCACGGTGACCTATAACAGATGTTCATCCCTGATCAACTCAGGTACATTCTCTATAGGAAGGGTAATCTTTCCCGATGGAGGATCTATATCTTTTTTCTCCACTGATCCAATAGTTGTGATTCCTTCAAGCTCAAATTATGGTTTTTCTTCCGATTCAGGATTTAGACAATTCAAGGATATTTCTTTGGGCTCATTCCTTTATCCACAACAAGCATAAGCTTGTCATATAGCACTCGAATGAGGGCTCAAGGTATTGTGACCCCACCAATTTATCAAAGGGGAAGAACATATAGTTTACAACCTTCTCTGACCTCTCATACATAGCACGCACGACCAACAATTCCCGTTTGACTATGAAGGCAATTTATATTATCTTCTTGGGATTAGTACCATACATTCAGCTTTTAACTTATAATCCCAGTTCCCATTCATGGGTTTCCCGTCACAACAATGGATATATATATATATATATATATATATATATATATATATATATCATACGAAAACCACAAGATTAAGTTTATTCTTTTTATCACAAAACATTACATAATGTTTGTAATCAATTATGCAGGGTATGCACCTTTCTTTCCATCTTGTCGTCACTCAAATGTAGGAGTTTTCCAATACAATAAGAATCATCAATGTAAATCAAGAAGGTATATGCACATCACAAGTACAAGCATTCAATCATGAATTTCAATTCAATTATAAAGAATCTATAAAATACTTATCTATTACAGTTGATAGTCGACCAACTGATTGTGGGTGTTCACCTTTCCACCCAACCATAGGCTCAGATGAATTCACTCTTAGTGTTATGTCCACCCCATTTTTCCAAGCCATGATATCACTAGGGAATTTCTCTTAGGTTCTCGATAATATTTGAAGGTTACTCTCCTTCATTATACTCTAGGTAGAAATTTTCCTTAGACCCACCTAGCCTAGGCCCCTTCGAGGTTTATTAGATGCCTTCCCAGCATCAAGCTCACAACCTTCTTGACTCAAGTTGGGTTTCAAGTATTCCATGTTCCATCTTGAAACCCTTCTATGGTTTCTCTGATTTTTATATTGCATGTGATAGTCCATTATTTTCAGTATCCCTCTTCCTTTGAGGCTCGAACTCTCCTCCATTTCTCCTTTTTGTGCATATGCAGGCCGCACGAGTTCTTGTGTTTTTTCTTGCACGCATGAATTAGGTAGGTTCTCAATATTTCATTCTGTTTATTATATCAGAAGGAAACTCGTGGGTCAATCCTAGGGACCTGTGGTGATATTTCCTACTATCCTCTAGCTGACCACTTCATGTCCCTTCTAATATCCCTCCATACTTCCATTCATTGGGGTGGTTGGTTTCTCAACTACCAACCCCCCCTATAAAATGACTTGTCTTGTTATCTAGGATAAGGGAAAATACTTTGAATGTTCCCAAATAATATTTCCATAAGGTGGCTTGGGGTCTTTTAACTTAATATAACTTCCCCTCATTCCTCTAGTGATATCATGGCTGGTACTTTAAGGCTTCACCCATTAGTCAATCATTGACATTTAAAATTAAACAATAATACATTTACAATATTTGAAATCCCTTTGTATGGAAATAATAAATCACGATTAATTACAGGCTAGAGGAAATATGGGTGTTACAATCCCCTCCCCCTTAAAGGGACACCATCCTTGGTGTTCTTCTCAACAACTGATCAAAATCTGGACTAGGGGTCAAATTTTAGCTCAAAAATCAACGTTCTCAGAATTGCCTCAAATCATACATGAGCGTAGCCCTCATCATCACGAACCCAACGCAACTTGTTTCGTCTCAAACAGACGTCGGGAGCGAGAGATATTACAATCTGTCTGAATCGTCAAACAGGAAAAAAAAACAAGACGTTGACTGGGCAGTCCGTACGGATGCTGACGTGGCTTGACCATACATGATGACGTGGTAGAGATGACATGGCAGTCATATATTGGCAGATATGGTCTAATAGAAATGCGACATGTGGCATGGTTTTGGCAAGTGATTGGGTGCCACATGGCCCAGTCATGGGCTGCCACGTGGCACCCCTTTATTGGTCTATGGTTTGATTATTAAAATTTGTATGGACTTCGTGGGGTTCGAACCGTGAACCTCCCCCATAGTCCAAAGCCTTTGCAAACTCCACATTACCAACGTGTCACGGTTTGATTCTTTTTTTATATATGAATTAATATATATTTAAATTTGAATTCCTTTGTGGTTGGCGCAGGGGTCCAGGTTGGGGTTAGCCCCAACCCCCAGTTATTATGTGTGTGCATAAATTACATATGACCCCAATATAATGGTTGGTGCGCAGTTTGAACGGTTGTGTAAAACGACCTGCCACATGTTGCATTTCTATTTGCTTTGGACGGAACCCTTTTTGGAAATGCGCGTGGTCACATGGACCCATGTGCCCGAGAGCTTGGCGGTTAGGGGCTGGAGGTGCCCTAACCGTTTTACAGTTTGCACAGTTATTCAATTGCACACATGTGCTGGGTTTAAACACATATTTGGAGCGTGTTCTTGGTTCAAGCACACAGAGGTGCGTTTTGGCGAACCAGAGCCAGCAAGCTTGAAGGAAGAGAATTGCATGAGGCCTATCTTTCTCATTTTTTGGTCGATTGAGGTGCCGTAAAAGCCCAGCTAGGGGTTTTTGGACGTCCTAAATCCATTGGCACTATTATCAAGGCCATTTGAAGACTTCTTCTACAAGTTTTTCACCATTGAAGTTTCAGCAAGCTACAGGGAGCTTGAAGCCCTCATTGATTGAGGACATGGTTTGGTGAGCCTATGTTTGTTTTCTGTGATTGAATAATCATTTTTGGCTAATTTTTATGCTCTGAACAAATTGGGACAGGTTTCAGAGGCTTTTGAGGACTTTTACAGGTGTTTTTTCCAAAGAGAAGCTCGGGGAAGCTTATGGCCACATGTAGAAAAGGTCATGCCCGGATGAGCCATGATCCGTTTTCAGAGTTCTATTAGTCATTTTTGGGGTTTTTATGTGTTCTGATATCAATGGTACAGTCTGTTTTTCCATTGGAGTTGAGCATCATCTTGTAAAAGAACTTTTGACAAATTAATCCTAGAGAGACAAGTCCATTGATGGAGGCTCAAGGAGATGTAGCCCGGAGGGGGGTGAACTCCTTTATCAGCTTGTTCTTGTTGTGAGTTTTGATGGTTTATTTGTTGCAAGTTATGTTGTTGTGTTTTTATTTAAAGCACTTATTTAACCATTTAAGAGAACATATCCTCACACATAAGCATTTACAAGAAGATACATAAATTTGGCATATAAACTATCTTGCATATTTTAACACATGAGACAAGGTCCTGTAAGGTTTATTTTAATGAAGTAGAGGGTGCTTGCATAGCATAACAAGTCAGCCTTCTATTTTCAGATCAGGTGGTATCAGAGCATAGTTTGTTTTGCTCATGTGTTTGCCATTGATAGCTTGAGAATTAGCTATTGGTTTTTGTGCAAGTTTTGTGTTGAAGTTTGATATCTTCCAAGGATGGAGGAAGCTTCAAGCATTGATAGTTCTCATACATCTACATTATCTAAATTCTTTGACAAAGAAGAGATTCTAACCATGAGAGATTTGATGAAAGAGATGTGTGAAGACAGAAATGTGAACATTTCCCTTGAAGAGCAGTTGATGGCCATGAAGCAGGAGAAAGACCAGCTTCTTGCAAGGTTGCATGAGATGGAGACTCAATTCCATGAGGCAAAGGAAACCCTTACCAAGTACATGCATGAACATAAGGTATGAAATGTTAGTTTATCTTCTAATTCCTCTCAAGATGAATGTTTTGGTGTTTTTGAAAAGCACACAAGAGGAATAGGGTCCAAGTTGTTGTTAAAAATGGGCTATGAAGGTAGAGGTTTGGGCAAGCATGCACAAGGCATTGTTGAGCCTATTGTTGTTGAAAAAAGACCTAAGTATTGTGGTCTTGGATATGAACAAATTAATGGAGAAAATTCCAAAGTCGAGGAGACAAGGGAAAAAGTTCCAAGCACAAATTTTGTTTCAAGTTCACCTCCTCAAGAAGGCTTTAAAGGTGAAAGTTCAAGAACTTTTGTTGAAAGTTCAATCCCTCCAGCATACAAGGCTTGTGTTCAAGATGAATGTGAATGTGTGAAACAAAAGAGTTGTGACAGTGATGAGGACAAGAACACTGTTGATGGTCTTCAAAGGAGAGCGTGTAACTCTTCAAATTCACCTCCTCAAAGAGGCGATAAAGGTGAATGTTCAAGGTATAATTCCGCTTATCATTCCGTTGCTTTTGATTATGTTAAGCATGATAAATTTATATGTAAAAATGGAAGAAAGAATCCATGTACATATTGTGGTTTATATAACCATCATGTTTCAAAATGTTGGAAAAGATTGGCCAATTTCAGGAAACTTTATAAGCAAAGACAACGTGAAAAGAGGATGCAAAAGATTTGCACTCATTGTCAGAAGCGGGGTCATTTCATTGACCAATGTTGGACATTGCATCCAACTACTCATCCACAGCACCAGAAGCAGTTGGATAAAGAGATTGGAAAGAATGGAAGAGGAGATTCCATCATCGATGTGAGTCAAGATGATTCACAAGAGGACGATTTTCAGTAGAAAAAGTCACCGTTGAGTTGGCTTGGTAAGAAATGGTTGGATTTCTTGAGCAAGTAAAGCTTTCATTTTCTGTTGTAAATGCACTTTTCAGCGTTATGTGTGCATTTATGGGAAGCATGATAAGTTGCAGCAGATTATCACAACTTGCATGATGCAAGTTGCATGTGAATGCAATTCATTTTGAAGGTATTTTTGTTGTTTCATCAATTCGCCAGGAGGATGTAAAAGATGGATATGATGTTCACTTATTACAGCCATTTATTTATTTCATTTCATCTCTTATGTACCCACATGTTACGGGGTTTATGTACTTATGTTTGTACTCAAAGGAGAGTTGAAGAGTCATGCACATGCATTTATTTTTATGTATGTGTAAGAAGTAAACCTGGTGATGGTTCATCATGAATGATTCATGATTGTAACATGATTGTGTATCATGTTTGTCGACTTGTCATTTTTGGAAGATTGAGATGTTTCAAATGAGTCTCAACTAGTGTCGATGATTGTCTGACAACTATGTGTGTCGATCATGTTTTTCGACTTATGTTTAGTCGATGGTGTTTGTTGGCTTGTAAGTTGATTTTGAGTACATCAATATGCAGGAAAACACCATGTGCTTTGATGAAGTACAGGATGCGACAGTTTGTTTGAAGAACAAAAGATTTTGTTGGCATCATTTTCAGTCTTGTATAATTTGTTTTCAAGATTGATGGTTTTCTTGGCTTGTGACAAGATGTCGCAGGAAATTTTTTGCAGCCATTGGAGAGCGGATTGTGTTGATGTCAAAGAGTTCACAAGAGGGACTTGATTCTCAGTGGAAAGGTTGGCAGTATTCCAAGCACAGAGAGAACAGTGGGTCAGCAGTAGCCAGAGAACAGTGGTTGAGGGACATAGCCAGTTGCAGTGCAAGGCATGTCAAAGTATCCAGGTGATTATCAAAAGACTTTTCAAGTAGAATCAGTTGATAGAACTTGAAAGATGAAGAGTATTGGAGCTCATACAGATAATCATAAGCTTTTGTGGGTCCAAAATCCTTTCAGTGGGAAGGTGTGATCAAAATCTGGACCAGGGGTCAAATTTTAGCTCAAAAATCAACGTTCTTAGAATTGCCTCAAATCGGATTTGAGCGTAGCCCTCGTTGTCACGAACCCAACGCAACTTGTTTCGTCTCAAACGGACGTCGGGAGCGAGAGATATTGCAATCTTTCTGAATCGTCAAACAAGAAAAAAAACAGGACGCTGACTGGGCAGTCCGTACAGTCCGTACGAATGATGACGTGGTTTGACCGTACATGATGACATGGCATAGGTGACATGGCAGTCATCTATTGACAGATATGGTCTAATAGCAATGCGACACGTGGCATGGTTTTGGCAAGTGATTGGGTGCCATGTGGCCCAGTCATGGGCTACCACGTGGCACCCCTTTATTGGTCTATGGTTTGATTATTAAAATTTTTATGGACTTCGTGGGGTTCGAACCGTAAACCTCCCGCATAGTCCAAAGCCTTTGCAAACTCCACATTACCAACGCGTCACGGTTTGATTCTTTTTTTATATATGAATTAATATATATTTAAATTTGAATTCCTTTGTGGTTGGCGCGGGGGTCCGGGCTGGGGTTAGCCCCAGCCCCCGGTTATTATGTGCGCGCGTTAATTACATATGATCCCAATATAATGGTTGGTGCGTGGTTTGAACGGTAGTGTAAAACGACCTGCCACATGTTGCATTTCTATTTGCTTTAGACGGAGCCCTTTTTGGAACTGCGCATGGTCACATGGACCCATGTGCCCGAGAGCTTGGTGGTTAGGGGCTGGAGGCACCCTAACCGTCCTACAATTTGCACAGTTATTCGGTTGTGCGCGTGTTCTGGGTTTAAACACGGATTTGGAGCATGTTCTTGGTTCAAGCACACAGAGGTGCGTTTTGTCGAACCAGAGCCAGCAAGCTTAAAGGAAGAGAATGGCAGGAGGCCTATCTTTCTCATTTTTTGGTCGATTGAGGTGTCGTAAAAGACCAGCTAGGGGTTTTTGGACGTCCTGAATCCATTGGCACTGTTATCAAGGCCATTTGAAGACTTCTTCTGCAATTTTTTCACCATTGAAGTTTCAGCAAGCTACAGGGAGCTTGAAGCCCTCATTGATTGAGGACATGGTTTGGTGAGCCTATGTTTGTTTTATGTGATTGAATAATCATTTTTGGCTAATTGTTATGCTATGAACACATTGGGACAGGTTTCATAGGCTTTTGAGGACCTGTGTAGGTGTTTTTTCCAAAGAGAATCTCAGGGAAGCTTATGGCCACATGTAGAAGAGGTCATGCCCGGATGAGCCATGATCCGTTTTCAGAGTTCTATTAGTCATTTTTGGGGTTTTTATGTGTTCTGAACTCAATGGTACAGTCTTTTTTTCCATTGGAGCTGAGCAGAATCTTGTAAAATAACTTTTGACAAATTAATCCCAGAGAGCCAAGTCCATTGATGGAGGCTCAAGGAGATGTAGCCCGGAGGGGGGTGAACTCCTTTATCAGCTTGTTCTTGTTGTGAGTTTTGATGGTTTATTTGCTGCAAGTTATGTTGCTGTGTTTTTATTTAAAGAACTTATTTAACCATTTAAGAGAACATATCCTCACACATAAGCATTTACAAGAAGATACATAAATTTGGCATATAAACTATCTTGCATATTTTAACACATGAAGCAAGGTCCTGTAAGGTTTATTTTAATGAAGTAGAGGGTGCTTGCATAGCATAAAAAGTCAGCCTTCTATTTTCAGATCAGCAACACCTTCCATGAATTCATCTTTCAGTTGCTTCAACATCATTTTCCTTTTCTTGGTCTAGTCCTTTCCTAGACTCTTAGAATTTACCACATGCCTACAACAATTTTAAAAAACAAGCATATTAGTTATCATTTCATGCAAAAACATTTTATTGTTGTTTAAATTCAAGTGGAATATTCACAAGTTAGCACAGGTATTATCTATACAGTTCATGGATCTATAGTCATATGGTTGTCTTGTTAATTTTTCCCACTGTTCTCTTTGACATACCCATTTTTTGCATGATCGAGATCAACATATTAAAAAAACTATTGGATTCTCCTCTTCCTTGCGGTCACTCACCCTCCAGGTCTACGCTCTGACATCCCCTTCACTACTATATAGTCCCTCAGGTGATCCATCTTTCCTTGCTATGGATTTCTTGCACAAGAATATTTTCTGAGACCTCCCCGAGTCTTATAGCTAAGACATCCCTCATGCTTTCTCTATTGAAAGCACCCCTTCGACTTGTGTCATCATAATACATCATTCTATGGAGATCGTGGCTTATCATAGAGTTCTCATGTCATATAAGTAGCTTGTTACCATGCTTTCCATATTGAATTTCATCCTCTGTCGCTTCGAATAGATATTTTATCTCACCTGTATCACACGTATACACTAATTCATGATATACTATCATTTATCTATCAAAAATTTCAAATATTTTATCCACATATTTCTAATTCCAAATTTTCATTTTCAGATTTGTTCCACACAGAACCAGATTCACAAGTATGATATCTCTTTCTCATAGCAGTTTGGCTCTTTTATAATCAACAAGCATTGGTCTTCTTCGTGGACTTATAGCACTGTCACATCCAATACCTTTCTTCCTACAATTTCTTCTTCAATCAACCAACAAATTGTTAGTTCTCATGCACATCATATTTTCATCGCATACTTGTAGTGGTTCACAAACAATTCCAGAGATGTGCATACTAACAATCAAGTTCATTTATTCCAAAATGGAAATACCATTTCTTTCAAAATGCAATCAAATATCAAAATGAATATAATAAATGTGCCAATATCCATGGCCACATTCACATACAATGCACCCTTATATTAATTTTTCAAATTATTACTTTTCATATTAGACACTTTGCCTTGGTGGGTTGAAATTCAACCAACCTTTTACCACATGGTTTCTTTATACACATTTATTATTGCAACAAGAATGTGTTTTTATGCTTCAATTGATCATGAACTAAAATCAACATACATGAAACTAAAGTTTTACATGGATGCATTCAAGCATTCTTTCTTCATTGGTAACCAGTGTGCCAACATCCATGGCCACTCAATTTCTCTCTTTACTGTGATACAACTCTAATAGAGTATTGGAAGGTCCTCCTTCCATAATGGGTAGTACATTACCTTCCCTCTCATGAAAACATGCATTTCCTTAATGCATTACATAATCATGATATATTTGTTCTCTTTTGTTCCCAATCACTCCTTGATTGGGAAATGTATTCATGACATATATTTGTTCGTGTGTTTTTCCAAGGATTTTAATCATCCTTGGTTGTCAGAGGTTTACACCTCCATCATGAAGGTTCTCCTCCTTGAATCATACCCTACTTGGGTATCAATGTCATACAACAACCATTTATATCAGATGCATGCCATCAAGACATAAACTATTTTAGAAGATATTATTACCCAAACCCCTTTTACCCCTCATGCCACATGGGTAAAAAATATTTATACATGTTTTGGTTTCCAACACCTTCTCTGATATTACCTCTTCATTGGTTCTCCCTAGGGACTTATAAAATCCCTTTCACACTTTTATTTTATCGACAACCTTCTTGCATTCATCTATGTCTTAGGTTGTTTACTATTAGCAGTTGTCCTTCCCTAACAGTTCCAATATTTTCTACACGTGGAATACATCACCACATTCACATTTCACATTAGCTTCCATGTAAAATAAATTCATTTAACATAGCATTTATTTCAGTAAAAAAAATTCATATATATCTTAGCATATCTATATTGACTCCATCACAATGTCCTCAATGTTTTCATAAGTGAAACCATAATAAGATTTCAGCTATAACTCTCAAAATTCTCATACAAAAATATCTACATTCATCAACATATCAGTTTATCATCCCAGAGAAACATAATAGACAACAAGAAATGAGTTAAGGGATTCTCCCATCAGGAAACTTTTAGCCTAGCTGAATTAATTTCAAGGCCTCCTTTCCTTCACACACTATCTCTTACCCAAGCTTATTCATTTAAACACATTCATTATTGTATCTTTCAGTTACTAGTTCTACTTATTTTCACAATTGTCCTTTTAATCATACAACTTTGTCTTATTATTCAGATTTTCATAGTGAGAGAAGTATTAATCACTTTCTCCTTCTTTGCTTCTACCATCTATCCCTTTTGGTTTTTTCTTGCTTGATTCGTTCGGTAATTTTAGTCAAGTTTCATCTTGACTTTCTTAGTTATATCAACATTGTTACAATATCAAGGATCACTCATAATTTAATTATGAACCAGTTCCTTCTACACATTTCCCAACCATAAATCAGATTGGTCACCATTCATTTTCATGTCTCCTTCTCATGCTATATAATTTAAAATGTAATCCAAGATTCTTATATAAATACTTTTTTCAACTCGATGTTCAATTCTCAGTAGTCATTAAGATTATAGCTATGTTCTCCTGGCAGATCTCTTGACAAAATTCCTCCACAGAAACTTCTTCAACATGCAACTCTCTTGTTGCATATCCAAACGTTCTGACATGACCTCAATTATTGAGCTGGCCTCAAATTTGTCATCTCAGATTCTTACCTAATATTCCATGAGGAATTATTAGCATGCATCTTTATTATTCATTTAGATTATGCACTCACACATGCACGTTTATTCCATCAATTTGCATTCACTATACTTTAATCACATGCCTTAGAATGTGGTGTGGGTGTCCACCATAGGAAAACTTTAT
The DNA here is from genome assembly GCA_010110895.2 of Picea sitchensis. Classification (NCBI taxonomy): domain Eukaryota; kingdom Viridiplantae; phylum Streptophyta; class Pinopsida; order Pinales; family Pinaceae; genus Picea; species Picea sitchensis. Next base: position 118,134 of record SNQJ01S0011654.1, read on the forward strand.
TGTTTCATTTCCTTATCTATTGGAAATTAATTGGTTCATGATTTTTCACGACCATTCATATGTAGTCTTTTAAAAGCATACTCATGTTGCCTTTTATAATGGAAACAGAGCATCCCTACTCATTTACCTTTTCATCAATGTACACTAGCTTTTCCTGAGGAAAAAGGGAACACATCCCCCTCAAGCTATTATTTCATCAAGACAAATTAGACCCTTCCATTATAGTGTCATCCATGCTTCCATGGCATTATTTGGATCTAGAAAGTACAAATATTGCCTCACATTTCACTTATTCTGACATTCATATTATACCTTTAAGCATGTATATGTATATTTACATATATGTAGGTGCATTACTTGCACCTTTTTACCTCATTCATCCCTATTTATTGGGTATTATTATCATTCTTCTTTAAAGAGAATTTATAGCCACCCTCATGGCTAGTATCACAAACCTATTCATTTCTTCCTTCATACTAGGCAACCTTATAATGCATTTCATTCATGCACTCAATCATCCATTTACATCTATGAATGTTCAGTGTGAAAGATAACTACCTATGCATAGAAAGAATGTTTGGACTAACAAATGGATGCAGGATCCTAGAAAGAATTTGTTGCAGGTTGTCTACCATGATCCTAGTGCGCAGTATAGAAGAAGTTGTGGATCATTTATAAGAAAGAGAGGATTAACCCTCTGTTATATTTGTAGAATACCAGGACATATTGCTAAGGAATGTCCTAGTAGAAGACCTAGTTGCCTCTATTGTAAGGTTATGGACCATGAAGTGTTGGATTGCCCTAGAATGATCGCTAAGCTTGAAGGAATGAACCTGAGTCAAGAGAACCCTAAGGAAGATCCAAAAGAGGCAGAACCCCAGAAAGAATTAGAGAAAGTATCGATACAAATAAAAGAAACCTTGAATGACCACTGGCATGTCAGCTTATCAAAGATATTCAAAGAGAAGGAATGCATCGAAGCAAGAATAGGGGACTTCGACATTGGCTATGTTCTGGATGAGGAAACACAGATGAATATTATGCCAAAAAGAACCTGGGAAGCTATAGGAAGGCCTTCTATGATCCCTTCACTAGGAGGAATAGGTTTATTTAGAGGAAAGCTAATAAACCTATGTGGAAGGCTCACTCAGATACCTATGACTGTCAATGGAACTTCGACAGAAAAATAATTTGAGATTATTAAATTTGTTGAAGATAGCGCCCCATTTACCATGCTAATAGGAAAACCTTGGATTGATATAGACCAAGCCAGATGAAAGGAATAAGAAGAAGTTTTGGAACAAAAGAAGCAAGAGTTAAAAGACTTTATGACCAAAAGGAACACACACTTGATTGAGGAACAGAAGAGCATATCAAAGATATTTAATACTAGAAACATGGATGTCGAAGCTAAGAGAACACTAGAGGATCCCCAAGAGATTGAATTATCTACCCTAGGCACAGAAGAATTATTACCCAGAAACCCTAGGAAATAATTTCAACAACGCAAAGTAACTAAGACCAAAAAAGAAAAGAATCAGAATGAGAAAAGCATTACCGAGACAAAGCTCACTAGAAAGAGGGCTAGAAAGTTAAGAAAGAAAAGGGATAATACTGAAATAGTATAGGAGGTTCTAGAGGAGACCTCGCAGAAATAAAAATTACAGAATTTGAGCTTCACCAGGATATCAAAACAGGGACATATGGCACTTCGCCATGATGAAGCAATATAGCTATTGGGACCGATATATCCGTTCAAATTTCTCTCCGAATGGACATAAAATAAATAACGATTCTTCATCAGACTGTTGGACCATGCTATAATGGAAAGAATAGAGTTAATGAAACCTTCATATTCGTTGCAAGCGATCCATTACGAAAGTTGTCTATTTATCCTGTTGCGCCATGCGACATTAACACTTTTTCTAATTGAGAAATTGAGCTTGCAGACTTGATTAAGATTTCCCAGTGATCACTATGCCTTGGCCTTATACCCTATTGTAGTGCCCACGTTACTCTGAGAACCCGAGATATCCATCCCAAGCGTGTATGTTCGAAGAGTTCACCGCCAAAGAAGCAACTGCGACAGAAGTTCTCATCGACTTAATGGATTAAAGAACCATGTCAGGAAGAGGACTGTCTAGAGGTGTAGAGGCATCATCAACATGAGGAGTGAAATCCTCCCCATCGACCGCGCAAGCCGGCCCATCCCGACCAACCGACGAAAAGAGAACTAAGCATAGAGACAATCTTGCGAACGCTAGAGTGATTCCGAGCATTTGACCTTCTTATCTACCACCTCTGAGTGGCGCCATCACTCGTGATAGTGTGCCCCACGACTTTGAGTATGATTTGATCACTGTGTACCTTCCGAAAGAAGTGTGCACAGCTCATACTGACAAGGATAAGCTCACCACGTTGAATTTTAGTGACTTCAACCTCGACGACAGGAAGGCTTACAGTATGCTCACCCCTCATACTCCAATATCATTGTTCATCATGGACCCAGAACCTTGCGCAGTCAACTGTACTTAATGTAATGAAGATTCCTCACTTTGAGAGGCATCAAGAAGTGAACGTGTGTGTCAAATTGTTGTTGTCCTGCTATCATGGAGGATACTTATGGTTTAATTTCCACATCATGGTGGATCTAACTGATCAGTCGGATCACAGGGTTAAGCATGCAGGGCCTCGACCCATAGGATTTTTACCCCGGAAAGACTATGGATCGTGCTCTTGTGCAAAAGATAAAGGATACATATGGCGATGTCGAGAAGGGAACGCGAGGCTACAAGGTAGCCTCTATCCAGAGCGGCGTAGTGTGCCTTTCCTGTCAGCTTATTGCAAGAAATATAGTTTGCAAGAACTGGTCGACCCAAGTGACCAGATTTGTAGTAGACTTCGCAGGGAAGTGCGTGGAGGGCCTACATATGAATTGGGACAAATACTTGGTGAAGTAGCTAGAATTGGACTACAGGGAAGCGCAAGACCAAGGGTATGAGTTCCATTTTAGCTGTCTAATTATATTAATCGCTTTCATCGCATGGGAGATGTTGGAAGGTGAAACCTTCCTAGATGTCGAGCCCTTTGAGCCATTGGCCACGAAGTTCAGTACGTTGTGGTACTATAGTGACATAAACAAGAAGTGGCAGTCTAATGCCATTTTCCATAATTATTACAACCAACTGTAGATCACAATCCAGGCTACGCCTCACATCACCCCAAACACACTTCACATATTTCGGCCATTGATGAAATTCAGTGCGGACCACCACTTCATCTACATCACACCACGTGCTGATGAGCATCACTAACAGTTGCATTCCTACTACAAACTGATAGAGGAGGACTTAGAAGAGATTACTAAGGAGTGGTCGGTGGACCTCCTCATCCCAGTTGACCCCGCAGAGCTCTATGATGTTGATAGTCCAGAAGCCATGCATAGTATACCTGGATAGAGAAAGACCAAGAAGAATGAAGAAGCCCAAGATGTCCACAACACTTCAGCACAGACTCCCTCTATCTCACCTCAGTGCGGAGGTGATGGTGAAGATATAGATGGCACTGAATTCGAATAGAAGAAGGATGAGGTCACACCGCCAAGAGACGAAGATGATCCCTCAAAGAAAAGGAATATTTCCCCTTTGAAACCTTCTTCAAGGAAGAAAATGAAAGCAACTTGAACCAATTTTGAGACCAACCTAACCTCAGACGACTTCAACTTCATCGTTGCTACACTGAACGATGCTTCACTGGAGAAAACAGAGAAGTAGGAAGCCAAGAAGGAGGATATGTTCAGTCGGATCAAGGTCAAATTTCAAGAAGTACAACAGGCACTACATTCTAGCTGCACAATATCCACTGCATCCCTAATGGTAGGAACACCAGAAATGGGAGATGATCCAACTCAACTCCATCGAGTTGCTGATATGGTAGAAGCTCACCTTCGACGAGAAAAGAAGGAGACAACACAATCCACCCAGGATTTTGCACAAGCATAGGGAGATCTGCTAGAAGAGCGCAGAAAGGCAGAATGATAAAAGAGTGTTATACAGGAGAAGTTTGATGAAGAAAAATCCCATTTGCATAAAGAAAAGGAAAAGTTGCTCACTGAGCAACTTGAAGTTAAGGAAAGGGTCAGCAGAGCACTTCGCTCTATGACAATCATTGAAGTCTAGGCCGAGGACCAAGTTCCACAGTTGGTGGCACAATTGGAAGAGGTAATCCAGAAGCTACAAAAGCGCATCGCAGATATAGAAATCTATGTTGTACCCGAAACCCCTCAGGAGATAAGAGAATAGCGAGAAGCAAATGCTCGCAGTGCAGTTGGCAGATTAAAATCTATTTCCTTGGAGTGAAAGCATCTAAGTAATCAGAATGCCCAGACATATGAAAACCTGATAGAGAATCCATAATTTCAGACACTGGAGTCGCAACTCAAAGAAGCAAAAAAACATGTAGATAGGATACAATTACAACTAAAGTCCCTGTCAGTTGTAGACAGGATGAAGAGATCGCATGAACAATGCACAACTCAACAACAAGTTCATATGCTTCAAAGTAAAGTGATGGAAGTCACTCAACGACTTCAACTTGTGCAAGATCAGGCATGCCTATTATTTACAGAGATCGAGAGCCAAGGAGTAGATCTTGAAAAGCTCATCCTCTCAGCAGAACGGTGCTTGGAAGGACCAATGAAAGACACATTGATCCATGAGTTCACCGAGAAAGAGGCTACAACAAAGTAGCAAGTCAAATTAGCTTGAGACAATCTTGAGGCATTTGAGGCAAACTTGGTCAGATCGGAGTGACTTGGGACGAGTCACAGGTGAGTGTTGGGGGCATGTTGGCCCTTGACCAAGTTTTGGAAGTTTCTTGGTCATGTTGACCTATTTTGGGACTTCGATAGCCTGTCAAAGGAGGAGCTCAAGATGTAGCATAGATCACGAGATATCGACCCTCTTTTGGGCCCCTTTTTGGGTTTTGGGGATAATGTAACGGGAAATGGATGTTGGCTCATGGGTTTACCCATGCTAAGGCCCACTTTTTTAATATATAAATAAGTAGATAGGCAATGTAAGAAGGGTTGATGAGCTAAGTGCTAGACCCAAGTGATGTGAATGTATGCTAAGTGAAAGTAGGGTTTTGGATTCTTTGTGCATGATTGTAAGAGGCTTGCAGGGCCAAGTGCAAGTGGTTGTGATAGATTGTGAAAGGCTTAGTACTGTAACATGAGGAAGAAGGATTTAGCAGGATGCACAGATCTTTTGTTCTGTGCAGAGTAAGGATTGTTGAGGCTCGGTGTTGTAACTGCTTGACTGAAATAATAGAGAAGAAGAGTTGGTGGGCATAGCCCCAGGGTGGGGGTGAACCACGTAAACCTTGTGTCATCTTGCTTTATGCCTTATCTTTGTATGTTCATATGTTATATGATGAGTGCTTGATAGATAGATCTAATGATGTTTAGTGATAATGATGTGTAGATTGTTAGATATGATCTATATGTATGTGCTAAGTGATTGATCTATTAGATCTGAATAATTTGTTGATGCTAATTGCTTAAATATGGTAAGATCTTTGTGAAGGATGTGAAGCTCTATTTTACCAACGAATTAGATAACGATTGCATGTTAAAGAACTAAAGGTGTTGTTAGGGTCCTAACCCGCACATAGGTAGAGCAATGTATTCAGATGTAATAAAGGTCAATATTAATAAGGCCTTTCAATAAAATAGAATAAGGCAGATGTAAGAAGACCTAATAGAAGCTTTCGCTTCTAGAAGGATCTTCCTCTAGATGCTTCTCTTGATAGACATATTTAGTATAAATAAGGGTCGAGGGTATGAGAATCCTAGCTTGGAGATTATTGTAACAGAGCGCTTCTCGAATGGAGGTTCCCCCCTCGAAGAGGCCCATGAACATTGCTTTCTGAATCAAAGTGCTATTTATGTTGTTGTTCTTATATCATTTATGTGTTATTGTGGAGATTATGTTGGTTATATTACTGTTATTTTGCCATTTCTAGTATTTTATTTCTGTTCTGCATACTTTTTATATCTGGTATATTACAAGTGGTATTAGAGCACTTTCCTTGGTAGAAATTGTGGGAATTTTTTTCCAGGGTAGAGACGTATTCCAGAGTCTTTAAGCCACAGAGATCTGTTGTTATGTGCATAAACCCGCGGTTGAGGGATTCATACACGCAGGAAATACAAGTGGTTCTTAAGTGCACATCTGTTGGCCACCCTTGTAACCCATGTTGGTACCCCTTTGAGTGGTAGCACATCAGACAACACCTGTGTACGGATCGACCTAGATCCCTCTTTAGATAAACTGATCATCTTCCTGACTGCTATAGTGCCACCGAGAACAACACTCAGGAAGATACTCTCTAGTACCTGGGTAGTTGGGTAGTACAGCTAAGGCTACGGTCTATCCTCTTTAGTTAGTTCCCTAAGATATTGGGCCAAGTACTACTGTTGGACCCCACACGTATATCAAAGAGCTATAGCATAGGGAAAACCCTTGTCTGTAGAACCCTTGAATATCTAACCCTTGGGGGACAGAAACATAAACAAATTAAAATAGATAAGATCTGTTGTTGCGCAACTATGTTCGGGTTTCCAAATCACTACACTTTTCTTACTGGTTAATAATTTGGGGATTTCATCGCTGCAGTATTCTTCAGATCGAAGTATAACACCACAGGTTTTAAAAAAAAAATTGGAAATTTTTTCACCATTATTTGAGACCTATTCCATTGGATTCATCTCTTCTCCCTTATCACATTCATCCATATCATTTTTCAGAAAAAAAAATTACCCCGCCCGCCCCTTTTCAATTCACCCATCCTCATGGCCCATACCCATAGCCAAGACCTGGAAGCTCGCTTCAACACCTTGCAATTTGGTCTCCTTGAGACCCAAAAACAAGTGAAACAACTCAGTGCCAATGTTGCCTCCATCGATACAACCATCAATATAACCATAAATACAACCATGCAGTCCTCAATGGAGGAAGTCAAACAAGAACTAACCACCCAACTTGAATCTGTCTTTGCATCACTCTGCACCAAACTGAAGATCCCTACAGATGAACTTTTCTCTGATGCACCTCCAAAGACTGAAGGTGAACATTCCTCCCATTCCCATAACTTTCAGCACCATCACTTTCAACGTGACCTACGCTTTCCATGGGTGGATGTGACCAAATTTGATGGCTCGGACCCCACTGGTTGGGTAACCCAAATGGAACATTATTTCTCTTTATACGACATTACAGATGACTTGGACAAACTCCAGTATGGTGTTCTCCATCTAGATCAAGAACGTTGGCAATGGTGGCAATGGAGAAAAAATTCTCATCAAGGGTATATTGCTTGGACCCAATTTGTGACTGAGCTTTATTAATGCTTTGACACTGACACCAACCATTTGGTCCATTTGAAAAAGTTGAAACAATCAGGAACAATAGAAGACTTCATAGCTCCCTTTGAGAGCCTGGATTTTCAAACAGAAGGCATGACTGATGCCTTCTTTCGAGAGTGTTTTATTAGTGGCCTCAAGGATGAGATTCGGGCCCATGTCCTCATGGCTCGACCTTCAAGTTGGGTGGAGGCTACTAAAAGAGTTAAATAATCACAACAGGTTGTATCCTCTCAAAACCGAAAACCCTCCTTTATCCCTCGCCCTAAACCTGTAAATCCCACTACTCCCTCTACCCCATTAAAGATCCAAAAATTGACCAGGGCTGAAATGGATGAATGCCAACTCAAAGGCCTTTGTTATAATTGTGATGACAAATATTTCCTGGGCCACAAGTGTAAGGAACAAAAGATTTTTATGGCCATCTCTGAGGATATTTCAGAAGAGGATGTTGAAACTCCCCTTGTGTCTGAGTCACCTGAAATCACTGACATAACCCCTCCCTCAGACACACCCCCCCCCGAAGTGGAACCGGTCATTTCCCTCAATGCTCTCACTGGCTTCTCCGTTCCCCAAACCCTCAAGTTAATCGATTACATCAAGCATCAGAAGGTCATCATTCTGTTTGATAGTGGAAGCACCCATAATTTTATTCATCACCGCATTGCCCAAGAAACTCATTGCTACATCCATGCCATCAACAATTTCCAAATCATGATTGCCATTGGTGGTTCCATGAAATGTGGAGGGCATTGTGAAAATGTGCATCTCCAAATCAATGACTACCACCTAAAATCCCATATGTTTGCTATCGACATGGGCGGTTGCGACATTATGTTGGGTGCAGACTGGCTAAGGACTTTGGGTCCCATTCTCATGGATTTTAAGGAATTAACCATGCAATTCAACTAGGAAGGACACCAATATAAATTCCAAGGCATCACTACTGGTTCACCTAAGGTCATTAGTTCCCATCGCTTGGAAAATATGCTCAAAAAGGGTCATTCTAGTGTCATTTCCCAACTCCATGCCATACAAGCAACAGAGACACCCCCGATGCCGCAAGACCTCCAAGCCCTCCTTTCTAAACATCAAATGGTATTTTCCACTCCCCAAGGACTCCCTCCTTCCCACGGTGTTCATGATCCTTCCATTCCCCTTGTACCCGGAAGCCTTCCTCCCAATATCCATCTGTATCGCCACCCGTTTTCACAAAAAAATGAAAATGACAAAATGGTCCAGTAACTCCTTAATGTAGGCATTATCCACCCTAGTACGAGCCCTTAATCTTCTCCTATAGTCATGGTCCTAAAGAAAGAAGATTCTTGGAGAATGTGTCCTGACTTCCGTGCCCTCAACAAACTAACAATTAAAGACAAATTTCCCATTCCTATCATTGATGACCTCCTGGATGAATTGAGTGGCACCCAATTCTTTACTAAACTTGATCTTCGCTCGATCTATCACTAGATACGTATGAAAGAGGCAGACATTCCCAAGACGGCCTTTCAAACTCATGAGGGCCACTATGAGTTTTTGGTCATGCCCTTTGGCTTGTGTAATTCCCCCTCCACCTTTCAAAGCCTCATGAATCATGTCTTTCATCCCTTTCTTCATAATTTTGTCTTAGTTTTCTTTGATGATATCCTCATCTATAGAAAAACCTGGACAAACCATCTTAATCATGTGGATTGAGTTCTCCATCTACTCTCTTAGCACCAACTTTTCCTGAAACAGTCTAATGTGATTTTGGTGCCTCAGAAGTAGAATACTTGGGTCATCTAGTTGGAAACGATGGCATCAAGGTGGATCTGAAAAATATTGAAGTTATGTAAGATTGGCTGCACCCAAATACTCTCAAAATATTGTGTGGATTTCTGGGCTTAATAGGGTATTATCGCAAGTTTGTTAAGAATTATGGAAAGATTGCAACACCTCTCACTGCTCTCCTAAAAAAGAACCCTTTCACTTGGACTCCAGCCACTGCTCAAGCTTTTCAAACCTTGAAGATGGCCATGTGCACCACTCCAGTTCCGGCCCTTCCTTATTTCACAAAGACCTTTGTGTTGGAATGTGATGCCTCGGGGAAAGGAATCGGTGTTGTCCTTATGCAAGAGGGTCAACCTTTGGCCTTCACCAACAAGAAAATATCTGAAAGGAATCTGGGAAAACCCATCTATGAAAAGGAAATGTTGGCTATTATGCATGTCGTTGATCTATGGCACCCTTATCTCTTGGGGCAACATTTCCAAATTAAGACAGACCATCAAAGCCTCAAGTACTTTCTGGAACAATGCATTTCCTCCCTGGAGCAACAAAAATGGCTGACTAAGATCTTTGGATATGATTATGAGATCATTTACAAGAAAGGAAAAGACAATGTGGCGGCAGATGTACTGTCCCGAAAATATGAAGAAGGATCCTTTTTTTCTCTTTCCTTCATTGTACCAGATTGGCTCCAAGATGTTCGCCAGGAATGGCTACAAGATCCCAAAAGTTCGCATCTGATCCAGCAATTGCAGACCGATTCTCCAGCTCCCCTAGGGTACTCTTGGCTCTAGGATGAGCTTCGATACAAAGGCCATTTGTATTTAAGTAAACAATCAAAGCTTAAATCCACTGTACTTTATGAGCTTCATGCTACACCCACAGCGGGGCACTCCGGGTTCACCAAAACCTATGACAGGGTCAAACGTTCTTTTTTCTGGGATGATATGAAATAGGACATCTGTAATTTTGTCACTGAATTTGATGTGTGTCAACGCAACAAGCGAGAAACAGTAAAATCTCTGGGCACACTACAATCGCTTCCGATTCCACCTGCTATTTGGAAGGATATATCTATGGAATTTATTACTGGCTTACCCAAATCGGGAAATAAATCAATCATAATGGTGGTTGTGGATCGCCTTTCCAAGTATGCTCATTTCTGTGCTCTTCAACACCCATTTACTGCATCCACGGTGGCTCAAATTTTCATGGACCATGTCTTTAAGATTCATGGCATGCCGCACTCTATTGTTTTTGATTGTGACCCAACTTTCACAAGCAATTTTTGGAAAGAATTGTTCAAGCTATAGGGCACCCAATTGCATCTTAGCACAACTTATCATCCCCAGACTGATGGTCAAATGGAAGTTGTCAACAAGTGTTTGGAAACATATCTGAGGTGTTTTTCCTTTGAAAAGAAAAATCAATGGGCTCAATGGTTACACCTAGCTGAATGGTGGTACAACACTTCCTACCATACAACTACACGCATGACTCCTTTTGAAGGGGTATATGGACATAAGCCACCTTCAGTTCTATCATACTTACCGGGTACCTTGAAGGTCCAAGCGATTGACCAAACACTTACAGTTTGAGAGGATATTCTCCGTACCCTCAAAGAGAACTTGGTCATGGCACAAAATTGCATGAAGCAACAAGCAGATCAAGGTCACTCTAAACGTCAATTTGCAGAAGGGGATTAGGTGTTTCTACGACTGCAACCATACAAGCAAACTTCCCTCAAGGCTGAGAATTGTTAGAAGCTAGCGCCCAAATGTTATGGTCCTTATTGTTAAGCCCTAATATTGACTCATTACCCCTTAATTGGGGCATGTTATATTAGTAATGCTATTTTATTTATGTCGGCTTTAGGCCATTAGTTGTAATTATACCTCCTAGTCTCCTATATATACCAAGGAGACATTTTCATTTTGAATCATCTTGTACTTGAA
>SNQJ01S0011655.1:7087-21779 GCA_010110895.2 Picea sitchensis
TTATTTCTTGTTTAATTTTTGTTCATACCTTTACTATTTTCTTTCTAACCTTTTGCATTGCAGCTGTCATGCCTATCAGAGCCCAAGTAGGCATGTAAGTGCTCGCTTTTTGCTCACTCATTGACGAAAAGAGCACGAACAGGTAGCTTCTGATATTTTACCAAAGTTCTTATCCCTGGCACTCTTCTTTACCTCACATGTGGTTTCCTCTTGGTGTTCCTTGTAGAAGTTACACCAATTTTGAGGCAGGATAGCTTTAGGGTGAAAATTATTTTCAACTGGATTTTTAAAGGGTGGCGTAGAAGAGGATGAAGCTCCAGGGGTGAGAGGGGATACAGTTCCCTTTCGATCGAATTCTATCATACGATTATTCATATATTGTACTAGTTGTAAGAGGGCAGACATGTTTCTTTATCTAGCCAATTCTCCCTGGGGAAGACCAGTTCTTTCAAGTCGTTCTTCATATTCTAAGCAAGTATGGAGAGAGGAACTGAGATTATCAATGTATTTTTACTCAAGCCTATGACAATAGGGGGAAGTAAATGCATCGTAGTAATGCATAAAATCAACTTTGTTTTGAGGTCGAATGAGTTCGTGGATTTGATTATATAACTTGGTGAAACACAAGTTGAAAGACTTGATAGTCTCACCATCCTTATAGGTGATGTTATTGTATTCCCTTAACTTCTCTTTTGGGCTTTTAGATTTCCCATAAATGGATCAGAACCAATAGATTAAATCCTCCCAAGTAGACAAAATATTAGGAAGAAGGTCAAGGAAGTCGGCTGTAGGCTTTCCTTCCAAGTAATTGATGAATAAGCACATGCAAGTATAATTGTCGTTGGCCCCTATTTTATGACAAGAATTAGAAAATGCCACCAGGTGTTCATTTGTACTGGCAATGTTATTTCCTGAAAACCTAGGAAGTTTCTCTTTAAACTTTGGAAGTGGACAAGTAGCAGGTGCTATATTAAGAGGAAAGGACACATGCCATGGTGTGGTTGTGGCATCTTCTTGGAATTGAAAAAGCCCATACTTTTTAATGACTTTAGTGGGATTTGTGGTAGATTGGACAGGGATATGGTGGCTATATAAGCTACCAATCACTGATGATGATGAAGCCTGAGAATATGTAGCACTTCCAGTGCCACCAAAGCCACCAATAGATGCCATCTTGTGGATGATACATGAGGGAAAGAAAGGCGAATTTGATGAATCGAATAAAGTTCTCCCTAGAGCACTTTGTTGGGTAGATAACACAACATTCCTCCTTCCTATTTCAACAATAGGATTGATTTCAGGTGAAAATCCTCTTCTTCTTATAGAAGCACGTGAATCTAAGGACATCAAAGAAAGGCCAAAACTGAAGAAACAAAAAGGTTACTGTTGATTTCTAGGTTGTCTATGTCTAGCTTCCAATCATTCTTAAGAACTAATATGTCATTCAATTACTGCCCAAGAATGGTTAAGCTCAACATGGTTATTGGTAGTTTCTAGAATGGTATTAAATAGATTCAAAGCAATGTTGGTTTGGTCTTGAAGACCAGGCTCAATATTGGGCTGCCTTGCAACAGGCACAGTCAAAATAAAACAATCAAAGAATCAATATCAGAAAAATATATGTATCGATGAAAATCGAGTATAAAAAATTAACTAGAGAGATATCGAAGATCTCCCCGGTATGGTCGCCAAATAAATGTTGAGGAAAATATATGAATTGATCTTACTCAAGCATTTTCAGATTTTGTTTGGCTAAAGAAAAATAGACAGGAATCTCACCCTATGTTTATAGCCAACAAAAATAACATCCTAACTCACAAGTATTAATTACTAGTGCTTAGGCTAGTATTTTATTAATAAAAAGCTTGTTGGAAATTCAATTTTTATGTAATTTTCTGAATATAACAGTCGCTGAAATAAATGTAAAGATAAAAGTAAAGAAACTAAGATGATAATCAAGACACATGAGACATAAAGAAATCCTTTATTTCATTCCAATTCACCAAGGGTCATTCTTTTACAAAATTTCATGCAGAAATTTGGGATCAAAGTCAAACTTAGACATCCCCGATGGAACATACAAAAGGATCTCTGACAGAAAATAAAAAACTAAACTCTAAAATATGGATCAACTTGCCATAGATTGCTGCCCACTCGAATTTGCACAATAGCCTTTGTCATTCATGAAAACTAATTCACAAACAGACAAGTCCACACAAACTATCAAAGATAGATAAACACCTCTGAAAAACAAGTGTCTGAATGATGTAATTCAACCCCAAATCTTTTTGTCCACAAATTAAGAAATGAATGAAAACTGAACTATCTCAGCATAAACTCAAACACCAAACCTTAGTATGCTTCTCCTTCTATCCCCCTTTGTTCCTCCCTTTCCTTTTTCCTTTAAGAAAAACATAATTGGTTGAGGTAGTTGAACCACCTCATTAGTTAAGTTAACTAAATATTCAACCATATTTTTAGTTAAGGGGGCAAAATAATAATCATAATAAGGGTTATAATAAATAATAAATAGTAGGTGGGATCCCTTGTGACTTCCTTTAGCTCATAACAATCATAACATAACTAGTTAGTTAATAAAAACACACCTCCTTGTGACTCCCTTCATCATATTCACATTTGACAATTTAGTTCATAATATTTGAAATTATTTTCAAAAAAAAAAATTACTCATATATCCAAAATAAAACATTTTGTCCAAAAATTCTTGAAGTCAACTATCATCAACAATAGATAAAATAAAAACTCAAAATCCATATTTCCCACTCTGAGATGCAATATTTCCTTAATTTCTGTTGTCACCTTTCGATTTTCCTGAATTTTCCTTTGGCTTCACTGAGCCTTTAGGCCTAATCTCATTGATCACATGGGAACAATCGTCCCTCAAATGCATCCAGGAAGACAAATATTTGTCAGAGCCATTGGAGGGTGAGGAAGGGGCAACAATGGCTTTTCCTTTGTCAAGGGTATGATGGGCCTCAGTTTTCAACCTTTTTCTAGCATGAGAGGACTGCACTGGTGAGTGAGAAGGGGAAGCTTGGACAATCTGGTTGTTAGGCAGAGAAGCAGGAGATGGAAAATTGGGACAGCCACGATGCTGGGAGACAGCCAGGTGGAAAATCTCTTTCCATCCGTCATTTTAGGGAACCTCAGGTTGCAATGAGACATGAGGGGGCACAGGGATACCCGGGGCTTGCAGAACTTGAAAGGGAGGGCTTTCAGGCCTAGGTTGGACCACTCCTTGCCCAATCAAATTGAAAAATCCAGCCTGAAACAACTGTCCTAACTCTTGTGAGTTAGTGTCAAAATGTATGGAGAACCTTGGCCTTGTTGGGCTTCGATTCCAATTACCTCTCCCTCTGTTGCCTCTTCCATAGCTACCTCGGTTGAAAAAACTCATTCATACATGAATGATTGATTAGCAAATAATATTTTAAATAAGCATACATGACAACTGTTTAAAAATATGAAATATATTTTGGCTCAACAATGTATCAGACTCATACAATCCAATCCATACAAATTTCTTAACTATTTGTCAATGAGCAGGGGGTGAACAAAGGGTTCTTGGATATGCGAGGGGTTTGTATTGAGCAAAAAATGATATAATGAGGGGGAAAAGAATATGGTTAATGCTCAAGGAAAAAAAACAATCAATTATAATTAAAACCAAACAAAACATCACTATAATCCAACCAAGACACTGCTACTTCCAACTGATCCAACACATAATTTTTCTTGACTGTAATCAATTTTAGAACAAGGAGTGAAAAATGAATGTGGGAAGGTGATGGGGTTGTAATTAGAGAAAAGTGAAATAATGGTGGGGAATGAGAGCGGGTATTGTTCATAAAATTAATTAAGTAATACATATAACCATTCTGTAAAAGGAAACACACCAACCAAATGACCATTGTGACCCACTAGCAACTATTATGTATTAACTAGTTCGTTGTTCATAATCAAATATCTAACATAGTGTCATCAAACAAGACAATATGCAGTCTACAACCATCTATAAGGGAGATCTATTTTCTCAATTATCCATTTAACATGTGAGCAATTTCCAAATGAATACACAATTGATTACTTCCACTTTGCTCGTCAACCATTGCCAACCATTTCAATCATCAAATGCAGACATAAAAACATGCTCGATTTTGTTTCTTAATTCATTTAATAATAAAATTACAAAGAGGTTATACTGTCACAAAAATCATGCCTATCACTGTTAAACTATATGATAATCATTTAACATACATAGTGGAAATTCCAAACAATGATTCATATTAAAAATGAAAAGATCTTGTCTTTCCATTTAAACACCCAACAAAAATCGACAATTCAACCTACGTTATGTTGTGGAAAACACAACCATTTGACAAAACACAATTGTATTTCTGTGACTGTATAGGTCCAATCTTCTTTGAATCTAAACATTCAAAAAGTTGGGCTATCCATCCAACACAATGAGCCAGCAACAACATGCCCAATCTCATAACACAAGTCGATCAAATTGCAACAAGCTATGCTCAAAAACCCGTGACTTCCTCGAATGGCGCAATCAATTAATATTGATAACAACACAGTGGATAACCATGCCATAGTCACCACAATGCAACATTCCCTTTTAAATTTTTTAAAACACATAGCTAGAGTATCATTAAATCAACCTATCATGTCGAGCCATCAATCCAACACAAGGAGACATAATACATAATTGCTCAAATCAATAAAACTACAATCAAAACCATACTGTAAAACTTGGGCTCATCCTTGATGACACAATTAAATAACCATACTTATACAGTGAATGGAATTGCCATAGTCATCCTGGTTGCAATAACCATCTGGCCCAAAAACATATAGTTACAGTGACCATTTACTCACGGTGTAGGAACACCACACATACGAATGCATCACGTGTGGAACATCATTAAACAATTGTAACTAATGTTGAGTTTAACATATCGATAACTTCAATGAAAAAGATAGTGACTGTGTATCAACCCCAATCTTCAATGAACCAATTTCAATGCTGAGCCTATTACTTGGACTATCATAATAATCAACAACTCGACCTAACATGCAATATGAAAGCCACACATAACCACACATCGACATTGAGTAACATTGTGATTTACTCAATCGAGAATAGTGTTGGGTTATCAATTCATTTAAACACAAGGAGAGTGACTATGTATTTGATTTGTCTAATTAACCATGCAGAGCTTATACATTATAATAACAAATGCAGTGACTAGATACCAAAACCAACACCATTGTCACATAATCAACTGGGCAAGCCGGTAATCAAATCTGTCGACAATACATACCAATCTATAACAACCAATAGTAAACCCGACAGGCCACAACGACTTTCTCTAACAACCCTCAGACTTGAGGACTTAAGGGTCTACTTTGTGACCAACATAGGGAGCCTAGAGTCGACTCTTCTCAATATTGGAAACCTTTGAGACCAACAATACAAACACAAAGAACACCACAATTTACTTCGTGGAGAGGGTGACGAATCTCGTGACATGAGAGGCTATGAATAGAGTAGAAAGGCATAACTGTCATGTATCTTTATGCCAACCATGAGGAACCATGTGGCATGCCACCTACCATTGGTCACCCTGGCATAAAAATACATGTTGGCATTGTCATCAAGAGGAATATTTAGTAAATCATATGAATCAGAAAATAATCATATTGAAAGGTTGAACCATCCAGTCACAAGAAGGAAAGATATGAGAGGAAAAATAATATAGTGGGAGATAAACCATCTAGAGGAGTTATATTGTCAAGGGAAAAATGTTGAATGATTATATCAATGATGTTAGATCATTAAATACATGAAAAGTGATGAAGAAAAACTAACATGAACACATTTTAATATATGTCATTGTATTACAATAACATGAAGTACCAATGGACAAGAATCCCTGGAAGAGAGGAAAGGAAGTATATACATGAAGCCTCACATTTATCTAAACATCATCATGAAAATAAGACAAGGGGAGATAAATTTTCAGGAGGAGTTACCCTTTGCCATTAATGTCAAAGAGGGAGAGAAACCTGAGGAGATAAAGAAAAAAAGTGTGAAGACAGGGGGAACACATGAAGATAGGGGGAGAAATGGTCACAAGGGGAGTATGCATGTTTCCAACAATTCCAAAGAGGGAGATTGTTGGAAAATTGGTTGTCATTGGTGTCAAACCTAGAAGAAGTCTAGAATCCTCTATAAGTGATGGATGTATTTGAATAAGTCTCCAAAGTGGTTCTCTTATTGCATAACTGTAATCATGGACCTTACAGGAAGACTCTTTAATAATTCTATAAGAAGCCCTGGAAATATGGCTATGCAGTTAAGAATCCCCTAAGTCTACAAGGACCTTGAAAATATGGCTAAGTGGTTAAGAAGCCCCAAAGTTTTGGTCATGGGAAGATGTTTTGAAGAAGTCTACAAGAAGTCCTGGAAATATGGCTTAGTGGTTAAGAAGCCCCAAATTCTACAAGATTCCATGGAAATATGGCTAAGTGGTTAAGAAGCCCCGAAGGTGTGGTCATGAAGCCCAAAGTTGATTGGAGAAAACGTTTATGAAGGACATTGTAATTGCATACAAAACCTCCAAATATTGATGGTCATTTTCATGTCATTTCCAATGGTAGGTGGCATGCCACGTGGTTCCTCATGGTTGAGAAGTTATGCCCTCTTAAAGATGAAAGCCCCAAAGTATGGTAAAAAAAGTTACAAATTGGCCCTAATTCAAGTAAAGGAGGTACTTGGAAAAGTATAAATACACATTAAGAACCTCTCATTTTCATCATTCAATCTTGTTATCTCTTAGGACAATATTGGCAGTGAATTTCAGAGGGAATATGAAGTGAATAAGGGAGAAATTGTAAGTGAATATGAAGTCTTGTGATGATGTGTTCTAAGGTATGTTATTTAAAGGTCATATTGTCATTTTCTCTATAACGTTTTTATAGAATGATTCAGATAGTGAAACATGAAGGTTGTCGAGAAGAAATATCAAGGTACCTATGGTACTAATTTCATCTTCTGGGTCATTTTACGTTTGGAGTTACACTCTCTAAAAGATATGGTTTTTAACTAGTCCTGTAACTAGTCTCAAAAATGTATTCCAAGTAAAACAATCATAAATTCTTCATAGAAGATCCAAATTTTATGAGACTAATTCCATTGCAAATATTACAGTATTTAGTATTTTGTTTTGTGAGTTTCAGAATCATATATCAAATATCGAGAGAGTGGCATGTTGTACAAATGTACTCTCTAGAATAGGATATAATTCATGAAGGTCCGCCATATTCACTATATATATTTTTCAGTGATGATAGAAGGAGAAAACATTGGAGCAATTTTAGAGAAGAAATAAAAGAATATTGGGTACAAGTTTCACACTTTTACTCATTACAAGTACATATTTATGATTTTTGGAAGTTAGGGTTTGTGACTAATACATAAATTATTCCCAACTAGGTGTTCGACATAAATTTAACTAGTGATGTTGGGGTTTATATGTGGACCCATGTGGATCGAGGATATTTATGTGGAACCAATTTATAAGTGGAAATAGGTTTATGAGGTTGATATATCAGTTATGGTGCATCCATATTTGATGATGATGATATATCAGTTGTGGTGGATCTAGTTTTTTATGATGATGATGTATCAATTATGGTGTATCTAGTTTTGATGATTTTGATATATCAGTTGTGGTGGATATGGTTTTGATGATGAATATGTATCAATACTAGTGACAATAACAGTGAAAGGTTAAGTATGTTTTTATGATGATGATGTATCAATATCATTGATAGTAATAGTGACAGGTTGAGTCTCTTATTTATATTTCTGGGACGTTTGGTGGTGCATGGGAAGATTGGTGTCTTTAGATAGAAGGTTGATGCTTGCAAAGGAGTTGAATATTTCTTTGCATTGGTATTGTAAATGTGTTGAAACTGCACATAATAGATCTATCTAAACAATAATACATACATTTGCAGAGAGAATTGGAGAAAGAAGAAGAAGGAGAGAATGAATGAAAGAATTCTCATTAACCATTATAAAAAATGAATAGTTTACACATGATATACTCTGTATATCTCAATGATTTCACACTAGAGGTGAACCAATGCACCATAGTGGTGGTATAGAGTGACTTGGACACACACCGATAGTTATGGGAGTGAAATTCCATGTAGTCTAGTCTCTCAGGCAGTTGCAAGAGTGAACTGCCACCTAGTTGAGTTAACTAGGCAACTAGTCTTCAGTTAAATGACTGAATAGAGAGTAGTGAGCAGTTAACTTAGGGTATCAAGGCTAATGTGCCAGTTTGGTGACGATCCCAAGGCAAGGTCAAATTATCATGGTGATGATCCCAATGTTGCATGGTGATAAAACCAATGCAACATCTAAACTCAACTCAACTTGTCAAATTGAAGTGTCAACTGAAAGATAATATTCTCCAGGTGGAATATTCTCTCCTAAAATATAGGAGACTGGATAATGAATAATTATGACTAATAAACAAGAAAAAAACTTAGGAAAAATAAATCCTATGTGTGTGTGAAGTAACTCCAACACCCCCCCGAACATCACTATGGTGAGAATAAAGAATGGGTCCCGACAACGAGGCCATGTTAGGTACCCAAATACAAAAAGATACATTGAAAATAAAGTGAGAAAAGAGGGAAAACCTCATGGGAAAAACCCCCACTCAAGGTACAATGTATGTAAAAAGAAGAACTACAGTTGCTAGGCAACTGTGTCCTTCACTCCAAGATGACTTCACAGAGAATGGAATTTCTTCTCAGTGAAGGTCTTCGTGAAGATGTTTGTCGTCTGTTCTACTGAAGGACGAAACTGTAAGTTGATGATCCCATCATGTACTAAGTCCAGGATGTAGTGCATGTGGATCTTGATGTTCTTCGTCCACTGCTTCTAAACTAGATCTCTGCAAAACTTTAGAGTGCTTTGTTTGTCACACCAGATGACGATCAACCGATGAAAATAAATGCCCAACTCAGTGAGAAAATGTTGCATCCACATAGCCTGAATGGTTATGTTAACTACTCCTTTGTATTCTTCCTTGGTTGAAGATAGATCAATGGCAACTTGCTTCTTGCTCAACCAATAGATAGGCCCAGAACCAAGAATGAGTGAGTAACCAGAAGTGGACTTGCAATCAATGCTATCGCCATCTCAGTCGAA
Organism: Picea sitchensis; assembly: GCA_010110895.2. Classification (NCBI taxonomy): domain Eukaryota; kingdom Viridiplantae; phylum Streptophyta; class Pinopsida; order Pinales; family Pinaceae; genus Picea; species Picea sitchensis. The sequence goes on from SNQJ01S0011655.1 coordinate 16,350, forward strand.
ATCAGTAAACCCGATGAGATATAATGTATAGTCTACTTCATAATGAATCCCAAAGGTTATGGTTCCCTATACGCATCGAAGGATACGCTTTGCAACTTTCCAATGTAGCTCATATGGATCCTGCATGAACCTGGAAACTACGCCAACTGCATATGAGAGGTCTGGTCTGGAGTGTGTGAGATACAACAAGATCACCACTAGCTATGTGTACATTGGGTTTTCAACTAGTGGAGTATCCCCACCATCCTCAAGTTTGATTCCTGATAGGAAAGGAGTTAGAGAAGACTTGCAGTCAGTCATGCGAAATCTCTTAAGGATATCTCATGCATACTTGGCCTGAGACAGTTTGATGCCCGATGCATCCTGATTGATCTCGAGTCCAAGGAATAAGTGTAGTGGACCCATGTCTATCACCAAAAACCTGTCATGTAGAATCCTCTTGACTGCAGCAATCATTGAAGTCGAGCTACCAGTGATCAACAAATCATCAACATACAGAACTAAAAGTAGAAGTGAATCAGTCGTCCTGAGCATGTAGACATTTGGGTTTGATTTACAATGTAAAAAGTTCTATGACAATAGGTAGGAGTCCATCTTGGCATACCATGCCTTTGGAGCTTGCTTGAGGCCATAAAGTGACTTCTTCAGTCGACAGACCAAATATGAGTCCTATATAAATCCCTAGGGCTGCTCCATGTAGATCTCCTCAAAGAGATCACCATGAAGAAATTCATTCTTCATGTCCATCTAATGGACTTCCCATCCCTTCGCTGCCACAATGGCAAGTGCCAATCATATGGAATCCATCTTCTCTATTGGAGCGAAGGTCTCATCATAGTCAATACCATGAACCTGCTGAATGCCTTTGGCGACAAGCCTGGCTTTGTATTTGTTGATCTGTCCATCCACTGTGCTCTTAGTCTTGTAGACCCATCTGCATCTGACAAGTTTCCTCCCAGAAGGAAGGGGAACTAGATCCCAATTCTGGTTCTCGAGGAGGGAGTTGTACTCCTCCTACATGGTGGATTCCCAAAAGGGATTTCTAGTAGCCTCACCATAAGACTATGGATATGAAGACTGAAGCATGTAAATATGCCTGGAAGGCAATGGTTCAATGGCAGTGAGTACAACAGGAGGATCATCAAAATCATATCGAGTCCTCCTAGTATCGGCTGGATCACCTACGAGATCCCCTGCCTCGTGAAGAGTAGTTTGTTCCCACTTGGGCCTCTGCTCTAGCTCCACACCTGCATCTTGATGCTCTGACTCTGGATCTGATTGTACTAACTCTGAATATGACTCTGAATCATCTGAGTCCTCTGAATAAAAACTTTCATCTGAAGAAGATTCATCATGTGCATGCTCATCATCTCGGATAGGTGGAAGAGTAAAGGTTTCTACATGTGGATGTTGAGGTACATGCGAGACACTTTCCTCAAATTGGACAATATGCTCAATGATGAGTCAGTTCGAGGAAATATCAATAATTCGATATCCCTTCACACTGTCAGGGTATCCAAAAAAATGCATTTAGTGCTTTGTGGATCAAGTGCCTTCCTCTTTTCAGAGAGAATCCAGGCCCATGCACGTGAACCAAAAATGCGAAAGTGGGTCAATTCCGGTTTGAGGCCACTCCAAGCCTCGTAGGGGGTCTTATCCTTGACAGATATATGGGGAGATATGTTTTGGATGTATGTTGCACAGTTAAGTGCTTTGACCCATAGTCTCTGTGGTAGTGAATTTGCATGCAACATGAAAGATGCCATCTCCTTTAGAGATCGGTTTTTACGCTCAACAACTCTATTTTTTTGTGGAGTATAGGGAACTATGTGCTACAAATGAATCCCTGCCTCATGGAAAATATTATGAATCTCATGATTTACATACTCTGCCTCATTATTAGTTTAGAGGACTTTGATCTTCTTTCCAGGCTATCTCTCAACCAGGGCTTTGAAATCTTTGAGGTGTTGAAAGACCTCAGACTTTTTCCTGAGAAAGTAGATCCAAGTAAAACATGAGAAATCATCAACAAAAATGATAGCAAACCTTTCTTTGTTTATGTATGGATGTGGAAAATGACCCATAAGGTCATTGTGAATCAGATCTAAAGGTGCGGAAGCTCGCTGAGACTTTCCTTTTTCGAATTTCTCTTAAGGGTGTTTTCCGAGAACACATCCCTCACATACTCCCTTGGAGAAATGGATGTTTGGTAGACCATCAACCAATTTGTTCTTGCTAAGTTGCCGCATGTATCTAAAATTAAAATTTCCAAACCTTTTGTGCCATATCCTACTATTTTCATCAACATGAGTAAGCAGTAAAGTAGAATCAGGTTCAATGAATTCATAAAATGTATACAATCTAGACTAATGATTTACCTCACCCGTAGCAAATCTGGAGTTGGCTTGCATGTCGTAGATGTCCATGGAATTTGGTGTGAATATGACTTTCTTTATGGTGCCATAATTCTTCATCTGATACACAGAGAGAAGGTTGAAAGAAAGCTTGGGAACATGCAACATATTCTCGAAACTTCCATTGATCAGTTCAATCCTTCCTTTGCCGGTGACTTCAACAGAAGAGTTGTCCCCCATCAGAATAGGAGGACATTTTCATGCACCTAAATAAGAATAGACTGTTTCTAATGCAGGCATGTGATGTGATGCTCCTAAATCAACGATCCCAACATTGGGAGAGGAGTTGATGGCAATCAAGGCATGGCTAGAATTGCCTTTCTTGGAATTCAGATCTTTTGGCTTCTTCTTCCTTGCACCCTCGGGGATGTGATCTCCAAGGTTGATTTGTTGAATATTTGAGACATCATATCTATTTGTTTTTGCATGCATGCAGGTTCTGAATGGAATCCTTTGTGGGAGTACGTGCATTTCTCTCCTTTTCTTATCTTTTATCCTTTGGATCTGAAGGCATCGATGAAGGGTTTCGTGTACCCTTCCTTTTTCAGATGTGCACGATCTTTCTGCTTATGTTTATATTTAGATTTCTAATATTTTTGGCTTCCATCATGCACAGTGAGTGCATGTTCCCTTGGGCCTTTGATTGTGCCCATGTTGATGAGCTTGGTTTTCTCTTGTGTTAGGGATTTGATAAAGTCCTCATGAGAAGGCATCTTCCAGGTGGCTCTAGAGGCAAATATGATAGTATGGAATGTGGATACGAATACAGATAATTCAAGACCAAGCTTGGAGAGAATGGTGAGAACCATTTGTTTCTCCTCCTTTGATTTGTCAACCCCGCAAGCTTTGAGTTGCGACTGTAAATCCTTGAATTTTGTAAAGAAATATTGGATATTCTCGAATATTTTTGGATCCAATGTAAGAAGTTCCACCTCCATCATGTGTCCCCTCATATCATCCTATTTTCCAAATGTCCCTTCCAATATGGTCTAGGCTTCTTTGGGAGTCTTATAGGAAGATATATGAAAAAGGAGATCGGGAGAAATAATACTGCAAATTGTTCCGAGTGCCTCATCCATGTGATTTAAGTACTTGGATTTTTCTATGGCTGATGTCGGATCTGTATCTGTATTCATGGTTAACCTATACAATCCTATGGATCGAATATGTATGGCTATTTTCTCCTTCCATGCAAAATATTTGTAAGGTGTAAGAATGAATTCTTTTTGGAATTCCATCTTTCCGTTGTCTTAAATCTTTTGTACCTGCAAAAACATTTGGTGTAGCTTTTTATTAGCAGTCTATCAGCTCTGATACCATGTAAATGTGTTAAAACTACACATAATAGATCTAGATAAACAACAATATACACATTTTCAGAGAAAATTGGAGAAAGAAGAAGAAGGAGAGAAAGAATGAAAGAATTCTCATTAACCGTTATGAAAAATGAATAGTTTACACATGATATACTCTGTATAGCTCATTGAGTTTGCACTGGAGGTGAACCAATTCACCATGGTGGTGGTATAGAGTGATTTGGACACACACCATTAGTGATGGGAGTGAACTTCCACCTAGTCTAGTCTCCGAGGAAGTTACGGGAGTGAATTTCTACCTAGCTGAGTTAACTAGTCAACTAGTCTTCAGTTAACTGACTGAACAAAGAGTAGTGAGGAGTTAACTCAGAGAATCAAGGCTAATGCACCAGTTTTGTGATGATCCCAAGGCAAGGTCAAATTACCATGGTGATGATCCCAATGTTTCATGGTGATAAAATCAATGCAACATCTAAACTCAACTCAACTTGTCAAACTGAAGTGTCAACTAAAAGAGAATATTCTCCAGGTGGAATATTCTCTCCTAAAATATAGGAGCCTGGATAATGAATAATTATGACTAATAAACAAGGAAAAACCTTAGGAAAAATAAATCCTATGTGTGTGTGAAGTAACTCCAACAGGTTCTCATAAAAATAGGGGATTGGAGCCTCCTTTCAGTTGGATATGGAGAATATATAAAGTTGGAGCTTCCTTTGAGTTGGTGCTTATAAAATAGGGGGTTGGAGCCTCCTTATAGTTGGATATGGAACATCTAAGGAGTTGGAGCTTCCTTTAGGTTGGTTCCTATAAACTAGGGGGTTGGAGCTGCCTTCCTGTTGGAGTTGGAGAATTTATGGAGTTGTAGCTTCCTTCATGTTGGAGCCTATAAATAGGAGGTTTCTTCCTCCTTCTAGTTGGTGTTGGAGAATTTTGGAAGTTGGTGCTTCTGGTGAATGTAATATTCAAGATATATATTAAAAATAATTCCATGGTTTTCTCCAATTTTGGTTTCCACGGAAAATTCTAAGCTACTGTGCATCTCTGGTTATATGTTTGTGATATCTTAAATGCAATAAAATTGATACATTATCGATAAGTTAATGTTTACATGTTGTGATTAAAAATGGTAAAAAGTGCTCAATATTGATTCACCCCCCTCTCATTATTGGTGAATATTCCAAAAGAATCTACTGAACAACGTTATAGTTCTAGAACACTATGAAAGTGTTATATTCCAGCGGGGAAAGTGATTAACCATCAATTAGTAAAAATATTGATGGTGATCCGATTATAATCATTATTGTGACAGGAGATCCAACCATCCACAAGTCTGAGGGATTGATGGTTGTAGGAATATCAAGGTTTTACATTTATAGTGCAATTTTCTACCACCAAACCAAACTGTTGAAGGCGTCTTATATTATTGTGTTGATAAGGAACCCCGGGGGATGAAGATCTAAAGTTTAAGGAATATCATCGTGAATGGAGATAGTGTTGAAGGTTTCCTATGAAAGTGAGTTGAGTCATGTGATTGGACCTAGAGAGCATGGGATCATGGATGAGAAATAATGAAGTTCCTATGAACTTCATAAAATGAGGAGACAATATCTTAATTGAATACTTGAAGATTTGATCTAGGGTACATTTGGAAGAAGGTTGTTGAGTATTATTGTTGATATAGACAAGTTCTAGTTTTT
>SNQJ01S0011655.1:36677-59900 GCA_010110895.2 Picea sitchensis
ATGGATATACATTCTTTGGATCTTTGTGATGTTCACATGTGATGATGTTTGGTGATGTTTTTTTATGATGTCTAATCTATATGTTGTGACATACTTGTGATGGTTTATGTATGTGTAAAGGTAGCTTGATGTGATAAATGTCAATATAACACTAGGTTAGCCATATTATCTGCTATTTGATTGCATTGTCATGGAATATGTGTAAATGTGATTGAATCAAAATGTCAAGATAAAATTCTAACTTGCAGGTATTTGTGGAAGAGGCATGGATCCTGGACATGGTATACATTGTTACGTTGTAGGATGACGAGCCGAAAATCTAGGAAGATGCTAAGGTGGCGAATGTGACGGTAACTATCCTCGGAAAGGAGACCAATGATGGTTGTATTTTCTTCTTGGTTGTTGGTTGCTGAGCCCAAACATATGCCACTGGAGTGGAGCAGTTCGTGTGAGGGGGAATAGAGGGCCCAAGTAGCCGAAGCGAGATTTTTTGTCCAACGACTAGCTTTGTCAGCATAATCGATGTGGTAGGCCAATGGAGGAGGCATCTGTCAATAACACAAATGGTAGATCAGCCATAAGGCATGGAGGGAAAAAAAGAAGATTTAAAAAATGCTACAAAACATGTACAAAGAGAAAAATCCTAGTGTAGAATGACTACACTCAAGCGTAAAATTTATTTAAGTACAACCCATTGACAGGTTCTTTGAGAGGGTAGCCTTTGAGAGAGAACAAGATGTAAGTGCCTTTAGAGAGGTAGTGTTAAATGATGTAGGGTCCATGCCATAATGGCTCGAATTTTCCATGGCAGAGGGTATCATGGGAGATATTGTAGGCGAGGACAAAGTCTCCTTCGTTAAATGAATGAAGGTTGACATGGTGGTCAAAGGTGGCCTTTGAAATTATTTTGGCTACCTAGTTGTTATGTAATGAAGACCAATGGTCTTCATCCAATGAATCTATTTCCAACAAGTGCTGCTCCATTGGAGCAATGTCAGGTAAGAGATCAATAGCGGTGCGTAAGGTGGGAATTTTGCACTCGATGGGGAGAGTGGCTTCGACCCCATGGAAAATATGGAAGGGTGTAAAACCCATGGTGGTTTTAACTACTGTGCGATAATACCATAGTGATGAAAACAACATATGATGCCAATTGGTCTTATGTTTGTTGACAGTACGCTGCAACATGATTTTAAGGACCTTGTTGACCACCTCTACTTGTCCATTGGATTGAGGATATTAGGGGGAGGAGAACTCATGGGAGAATCCTAACCGAGAGGAGAGTTCGACGAATATTTCATTCTTGAAGTGTTTCCCATGATTGAAGACTAACTGTAGTGGGAATCCAAAGCGGGAGATGACATGATTAAAGAAAAAATGTGTTGCGGTGTCATTGATGTTGTTGAAGGTGGGCATGGCTTCTTCCCACTTGGTGAAGTAATCGACTACCACGATAATGTACTTGTGTCCATTGTTGGATGGAGGGTTACAAGTCATGAATTCAATGCCCCATTTGCAAAAGGGGTTGACGATGATGACTAGGTGTAAAAGAGTGTGTGGTGCTCGAGATTTATGGGCATAAAGTTGGCATTTTTCATAGAGTTTCACGAAGTGGATACAGTCGTGAGACAATGTGGGCTAGAAGTAGCCTGCTCGAATGATTTTCTGGGTGGTGGACATCCCTGAGAGTTGGCCTCCACAAGCGCCCCTATGGCAATCATTGAGAACTCTATTAGCTTCTTCGATGGTCAAGCATCAACGAAGGATGGTTTCGACCCCTCGTCGATATAATATGTCACCAATAAGGAGATATCAAGGAGCCTGATGGTGAATACGTCTACGATTGTCCCTGGAGAGGTGAGGTCCAAAATTCTGTTTTCGGAGGTAGACGAGGAGTTCACTATACCAGGGATCATCTGAGGGGATGTAGAAGAGGTGTTCGTTGGGGAAGTCTGTATTGACAGGTGAATTGGTAGTCTCTATGGGAAAGTCCGTAATGAGTTTGGTGAGGATGAGGGATTTCTTTCTCTTGGGTGTTGAAAATTCAAGGTTGTAATCCTAAAGGATGATGATCTATCGTGCAAATTTACCATTAATTTTTCAGCAACTGAGCAAGTATTGCATGGGGTTGGAATCTGCTACGACCTTGGTAGTGCGAAGGAGGATGTAATGGAGAAGTTTCTAGACTACGAGGACAACTTCAAGGACAATTTTCTCTTCATGATTGTACTTCAGGGGTGGGCCTGAAAGATTTTTACTAATATAGTAAATCACATGCTCATGGCCATCATCCCCTAATTGGACAAGAACTCCTGCCACTGAGACAGCTAAGGCTGATAAGTAGAGGATATAATCGTGATTATAGTCGGGTGTAATAATTAAGGGGGCGTTGGAGAGTTCCTCTTTTAAATCATCAAAAGTGGTTTGGTCATGTTCATCCCTTTGGAATGGGATATCATGATGCAATAAGCGAAGGAAACCGTGTGCACGAGTGGCGTAATCGAGGACAAAGAGGTGTAGAAAGTTAGCTTTGCCTTGTAGTCTTTAGAGTTGGCGTACATTCTGAGGTGGTGGAATGTCGGTGATGGCTTGGAACTTGAGGGGGTTGACGGTGATGCCGCATTGGGAAATGATGAACCCAAGGAGGCATCTGACAGTGACGCAAAATATGCACTTGAGGGGGTTCAAGCATATATTGAACTGACGACACCTATGAAAAATGATGCGTAAGTCATCTAGATGTTGAGTGCATTTCTTAGATAGAGCGGTGAGATTGTCTAAGTAGGCAAGGATGATGTGAGCCAGATCATGAAAAATGTATGTCATGGCCCATTGGAATGTTGCACCGACATTCTTAGGGCCAAAGGGCATGACACAATATGCGAAAGTACCCCATGGGGTAGTGAATGTGGTTTTTTACTGATCGACTGGGTGAATCTAGATTTGGTTGTAGCCATAGAAACCATCCATGAAGGACAAAGCCTCGTGGTTGGCACAATCATCGATAATTTGGTCGATAAAAGGAGTTGGAAAATTTTCTTTGGGACAAGCATGATTGAGATCAAGAAGTTCAGTGCAGACGCGAATAATGCCCTATTTTTTGTTGACAGGGACGGGGTTGGAGACCCGTGACGTATATGTGATGGGGTATATGAACCCTGCAATGTGTAATTTGTCAATCTCAGATTTGATGGCCACTTCTTTGGAAGGGTGTAATGGGCATTGCTTTTTTCATATAGGGGTGATATCAGGCCATGTGTCTAGAAAATGTTCTTCAATAGAGGGATTAAGGTCAGGCATATCTGTATACGACCAGGAAAAAATGTCCCGGTATTCCTGGAAGAGAGATTTGTAGGCTATGAGTTCTTCAGGAGAGAATGTGGTGCAAATGGTGATTTCCTCTATGATTCCATGTTTAATGGAAATATCAGTTTTGACAGTGGGGGAAATGTTAGCCATGTTTCCTTCTTCAAAAGAGTCGGGGGAAGGGATAGGATTATTGAACCAGTCTATATGCCCTGATGGGATAAAATCTTTAGTTTCGATCGCGTATATGGAATCTTGACTAGGGGGTTCAAAGGATTTATGCAAGAGAAAGATTTCTCTGTGATGGAGTGAGTTCCATGGGAAATCGGGGGTAGTTAATTCCTCGAGGGTGTCTTTGTCGCAGTGGAATTGGTGAGAATATAAGGGATCCTGGGGATTAACAATGGTGGTTGTCAACGTATGAGTATCTTCCGGTGGTGAAGATGTAGGGGAGGCACAAAGAGGTTGTGATGGTTGGCTTGACATAAACAAGATATCGAGATACTAGGGGTTGAAAATTGTAGTTGGGTGTAAGATTTCCATGGGGAAATGAATGGGAGAATTGGGGGGATTTGGGGGTAAATCATTATATAAGATATCTATGAACCATGGAGGAGTGGGAAGTGCCTCGAGTTCAAGAGAGAAAATATGAACAACATCAGGGGATGGAGTAGGGATAGTCACTGGGACCTCTGGCTGTGAGGTAGTTGTAGGATTCTAAATAAGGGTCATTTGGCGACACCTGTATTCAAGGATCATAGGACATTGGTATGTGAAATGATCTAGTGATTCCCATAGAGAGAAAAGGCATATCATTTGTGCGTTAACTGAAGTCATGACATAGTGGATGTCTATGACATGAGTACTTGATGACGCGGATGAGGGGTAATCTTGTTGAAATATCTGGCGTACTGTCGTTAGTGTTTGTCAAAATTAAGGTAGAGTGGGGCAATGGTGGGTGTAATGGCCATAATTTGAACAGATGGCATAGGAAAATTTGTTTCACAACCCTATGTTACCAGTATTTGGAGACGTGGTGGTAGTATTTGGTGAGTTGGGTAGAGCGACGAGCGATGTGGTTACTCAAGGAAGTCGGATTAAATTGCATAACTCGGGGAGAGAGGGACATCAATTGGTGTTGGAAATATTGTCATTGATGGCAAAGGATGAGGCAAAGGAAGAAGAAGAGTCTTCATGTAATAAAATCAGTGTATGGTTGAGCTTTGGGTGGGCATGTATGATCGATGCAGAGGTTCACTGACAGTCATCAGATCTGCAGAAGCTGCGAGGGAGATAAGCCATCGGGAGATCGGGTCAGAGTCCTCAAGGTCGTGAGAACCGGGACATTGAAAGTCTCGAAATCCCGACATAATCGGGATGGACGCATGGCAGCAATCGGGCGCCACCAGAATAATCTCAACAGGAGGTCTCATCGGAGAATCGGGAATCGAAGTTTCACAAGTCTCGTGAACAATTGCATCACATATCGCGAAATCGCGATACGCGATTTCCTGATAAGGCAGATAGCGTGTGGGCCAACCTGGAGGAAAGGTGGCAGGTCAAAGGTCAGGAACCGTCGGAGGACCAGCGTATCGAGAATTAGAAAATCGATATTCTCGTGGACGGAGGATCAGGAAATCCCTAGAGGAAACCCTGACGCGGAATCTGAACCGTCCATTCGGTGGGACGCATGTCAGGAGTACGGAGGAAGTCGGGGATCGTCAAATCGCGAACTCAAGAGGCAAAGAAACCAGTGCTGATTTCGCGATATGCGATATCGCGACTTAATCACAACCATTGAATAAAGAAATGATCTGGACCGTTGATCTGGCCTCTCACGGAGTTTCGGGGATCGGCAAATCGCGAACTCAAGAGGCAAAGAAACCAATGTTGGTTTCGCGATATGCGATATCGTGACTTAATCACAGCCTTTGAATAAAGAAATGATCTGGACCATTGATCTGACCTCTCACGGAGTTTCGGGGATCAGGATTTGTAAGTGACAAACCGTGCCGAAATCCGATTTAAAAAGGCGCGCGTAGGTTTAATTCAAATTTTAAAAGAGACCCGATTTCCCCCGAGCAATAAATATGGGACCCGATGAGCGTTGAACGATTCTTTGAGATATGGGCTTAAGAAGGGGTCGATGACACTTTCTACAGGTGATCCGAAAAAGCAATAACAGGGCGGTAAGGACGGTGATAGGTCGCAGGAGTCCTTTTGGAGGATGTGGAGGCCATTTTCTGACAGTAGGCACATCTACAAGTTGCTGAGGTCATTTGTGCAGGCTGCAGAAAAGGTTTGAAGTGGGAGGTACCTCATTGTGGCAGTTGGGTGGCAGATCTACATTGACAGAGAGTTCTCTGCAGTGGGTTTAGCAACTAGGATAGCTGAGGCATCATCTCCAGGATACAAGTCTTAATAAGATGTCAGAACTGTCTCTTCTAAAAGAAGATGATGACCAGTGCATAGAACACATATAAATCAGGGTAAGCTACTATAGATCTGAACCGCTCTGCAACACATATTATTACTGATCATTAAAAAGGGGGGAGTATATATATATATATATATACGGTTCATTCACATTAAAGATGCATATAACAGTTAGGATCTGTGACGAAGGATGTTGAATGCATATTGAGGTCTGGGTTATTGCTGATATTCTAAAGTTTTGGGCAAATATGTTTGCTGACAAATGTACAAAGAGTTGAAACTACTTGATTCAGTGTGAAAATTGATGAAATGCGATCAACATCATGTCTGAGGGTTAAAGCCTTTAGTAGAAGCATCCTACCAGTAGAAAATGGTGAGATTTTCAGGGGGTTGAAGCTCCCTTCCAATAAAGGCTGGTAAACGAGAGAAGGTTGCAGCCTTCTGTAGGTAGAAGCCTGCATACTAGTACGAGTCTGCACTAGTACAGTGTTGTAAAACGTTTTGTTAATAATAATTATTGAAGACAGAGACGACGACATCAGTGGTTTTCTCCCGATTTGGGTTTCTACCTTAAATCCTGGTGTTCATATGTCTTACTCATGTGCTTTGGCTTATTTTGTTATTACTGCACTGAATTAATGCGTAATAGACATCTGATGAATAAATAAATTCATTACAAGATCTATGAATGCACTCTTGTTTCTTTAAGACTATACAATAACTGGTCTCTACAAAGTATCCTAAGGTTTTTCAGTGAAAGAAAAGAGAAAATTAATTGATTGCTCAAATACTGATTCACCCCCCCCCTCTTAGTATTTCTCAACAATTGGTGAGGTATCCTTCTTTCTTGCATAGTGCGCAAGGAAGTTAACTCAGGGGGGGAGTGGAGAAGTGGGCTATTTCTTCTTCCTTCTACCCCCAGTGGTATCAGTGGTGCTAGCGAGTGGGAGTGAGGGTGGTGTGGATGAAGTGAGGACTGGTATCTGGATTGGGATTCCCACGGTTTGCAGAGGAAGGGATGTTTGAGGAACCATATCAGGTGGGTGTAGATACCAAAATGGGATGGAAAGCACCATGTTAGGTAGAGTAAGTGTGGTTGCTACCTGGAAAGATTGTATGCCTAGTGGGGGGTAGAAGAAGGGGATTTGGGTAATGGCTTGGGGGACTATCTCCCAAACTAGGATGTGACCCTAGGGGGGAGGGATATCGGCAACAAGTGGTGATGGAGAGTTCTTAGTGGATTCCTGAGGTAGCAACTCTATGACCAGAGTGACGTCAGGAAGTGAATAAGCCTCAGCGGGAGGAAAGGTATCTCTAGTGCTAGTTCTGTTGGAAGAGATGACACATACTTGAGTTGAGGGATGTATGAGAGGGGGTGCTCTGTGGTATGTTCCTAGAAAGGATGGATATTTAAATATGTCTAGGCCCATCGTGACGAGTGGGTAGACATCAATATTAGTGTGGACAAAAGGTAAAATTTTATCGATGTTGGAGGAAGGGTTAGGCTTGTAATGTGAAACTTGATCGATGGTGATGATATTCCTGTTGTGGGGGAACACCATTGTTCTGAATACAGAAGAGGATACTACCTTCATAGCGTAGATGTAGCTACGTACAAATAGGATATTTTAATTGAGGGGGGCGTTGATAACTTCAATGTTGATAAGGATGGTTTTTCTCCTGAGTTCGATGAGGACATTTTGAAAGGGCCCTTCAGGAGAGGATGGTCGTCCATCGTAACATATCAAAGTGATGGAAGATGGTATTATCTCGAGAGAGCCAAGTTTCTGCGATACAATTTTGGACATGGTGCATGTGGATTCACCTTCTTTGATTATGCATCGATGAATTGTGATGTTCCAAATTTTGACGGGTATCTGGAAAGCTACCAAAGTAGGGAGACAGGGTTCTCCACAATCTAGATCAAATGTGATGAGTCTAGTATCATCTGGGTTGACTGCCCCTAGGGTAAAGAGTAAGGACTTTCGTTGAGTGGGATAGGTTTAGAGGACTTCCAAGACTGACATGTTGGCGGGGGAATGTGCCAGGTCATCGACCAAACTATAATTGTGTGCTGCCCTAGCCTGAGGGTTGTTGACATTCCATCATAAGGGGATACGAGGAATATGAAGGGGTGTCTTAGTGTTAGGGCATGGAATCATCATAGCGGGTCCTGTTGTAACTAGAAATACATCTAATGTGGTGGGAGTAGATTCAAGGGGCACATTGTATTGATGACTGCACATTTGTAGAAGAACTTCCTCTTCATTATTGAGGAGGATAGTGCGATCTACAGGGGTGACAGGGTTTTGAAACTGTCCCATCTATGGTGGGTAAGGGTGCATATCCTGTTGGGTATTCATCACACCTTGGTGTGGAATTGGCTTTTTTAACACCATCGGGGGTGGTTTTTGTACATATTGTTGTGGGGCCTACTAGGGGGTAGGCGGTGTTGGGGGATGGGGTCCATTCACGAATTCTTTCATCTGTTTGAAGTCAGTAATTTTGGGGCAATGGTGAGTATAATGGCCATAATCACCGCAAAGGGAACAAGGGAAGTTTGTCTAAAGGTTTTTTTTATTCCTCCCTTGGTGTTTGTTGTTATTGCCTCCTTGGGGGTTTTGGTTCCCTTGATTCTGATTGCCCCCAACAGGTTGGTTTTGTTGGGGTTTATTTCCTCCTGGTTCGAGATTATTATTGTTTCAATTTTTTCCTTTTTTGGCATTATTCGACTGATGGGCCAGATTTTCCGTATTCAGTTTTTCAAAATTTTGAAACTATTGGATGGGAGAGGGATGAACAAAGTTAACCCCGACGTGTGGTTGTCGTTGTGGTGGAGCCATGGGTGGGGTAGGACCAAGAAATGGAAAGTACGGATTATTTTGTGGCAATGATCTGTATGGTACATAATAATGTGTGATTCTTTCACTAGTTCTTAGGGTGTAAGTTGAGGTAGAGGGGGTACCAAAACTTGGTTGTATAGTCAGACGCATCATGGGTGTCGATGCGGGTCCACTCATGGGTGGAGGGGGTACAATAGGGTATGGTTGTGGGTAGGGGAGAGGGGGGTAATACGGAAGTCATCATATATTAGCGGATGTTGGGGTGTACCATACATGGATTGTGGTTGGATGTACGGATTATTGTGTGTTATGGTACCAATTAATCTATCTACAGAGTGAGACATCCCAGGTTTGTCTTGGTCAAATGGTATGGGTCTTGGGATGTTAGGTAGTACTGTGTATAAGCATCCTAACTGCGCATAAATGAGGTCATATTGTTAAGCCTTACTAATGGCTTCCTCTTCATATTGGGGGAAGGTGGAGGCCACATCCTTGGAAAGGAGGGAGACAAGTGACCTAAGAAACCAATCTAGGCATTGTTGCTTGGTGGTTTCTGCTTTACATAAGGTACACTCCCGACACCATTCGTATATGTGGTCAGCGATATGTGTGGCTGAGGTTTGTTTAAAATCCAAGAGCAGTTCGAGACCATTGTCATGGTGGATTGGTAGTTGGAAGAAGGTAAAAAATTCTTTGGCAAAAGAATCAAAAGTCACATGGGACCCTGATTTTTCATCTACATACCACTTGGATGATGGGCCAGTGAGTGTGCATTGGAATAACTGTAACTGGAAGGAGTCATCCATGATGTTGTTTGAAGATCACCATAGGTGGAAGGTCATGACATGGTTGGTAGGATCATCTCCCACCTTTCTTTATAACTTGGGGATGTTTAATGGTAGTTTAGTGGGCATTGCAGGCCATGTGGGGTCGTGCAATATAGGATCATCTGTGAGCTTTCTTAGATCCAATATGTTGAGGGAAGACAAGTATGAAATTTGGAGTGGTAGTGGAGGATTAGTTCCAGCCATGGTGTGAGTGGTTTGTGTACTTGACCTGTGAGGGGGGCTAGGTGGGGTGGTACTTCCTCCTTGGGAAGAAGTGTGCCCCCTGCTTCCTTGTAAAGGAAATCTAGTGGATGGTTGATCTTGGGAAGTGGACCCAAGTAAAGTGGAATCAAGAAAAGATGATCCCAATATAGTAGCACTCACGGGGGTGTGAGAGGGTTGATTTGATGAGTTGGCAAGACTAGGAACTCCTCCTCGAATAGGAGGGATATTTTGCAAGAGTCTGGAACGACGAGGATTCTGTGGGTCCCCTATGATGTCTGACTAGCAAAATGAATGTGCACAACTGGTGATGAGAGTAATATATGAACAAGAGAATTTGTATAACTTGGACCTTCACAATATATCTCACAATCGTTTTGTAATCATAAGAGCATCATACATAAATCAATTGACAACGAAGCATATATGTGGGTAGGTGGATTTTGTCTGCGTGGGAGAACAAAGAAAGAAAATGCTCGTCTCCTAAAAAGACATAATGTCCTTCCTCTCAACTAGCACTGGACCTTCCAATAGTACTCAAGAGTGGGGTCTGAAGCCACCGAAAGAGGAACTAGTGAAGGATGAAACAATAATTTATAATGAGGGGTAGAGGCTGCATATCCCGAAAGAGATGGTGATATTTCCCAATAGCCACAAAAAATCTGATCAAGGTGCAATTGCAACCCACAATTGCCACCTGGGTAGATGTCCTAAGATTTGGTCACTAGGTACCTCGGTCAAAGTGTGACATTTAGATTTGCGGCCTCATAAATGGGTCATGGTTTGGATTTCATCCAAGAGGTGGGTGCCTCAATGGGGGACGCACAGAACAACTGGACCTCGGCCTTTGACCCTTCATGGTTATCTCCCTGCCTTATCATGTTAGGAACACTTGACTTGGAGGATTTAAAGTTCCCTATTTGACAACTTCTAATGTTTGAAGATGTGAGAACCAGAGAATGAGGAGTTATTTGGATGCCTATCCCTGAGATCCTACCTAGACTAAAAAAATTCTTTTGGCACCTCCTGTGGAGGAAAACTTAGTGATTTAAAAAAAAAAAAATTAGACGTGGTTGTTTGTGATATTGGGGGTGTGAACCAATCTCGTTCAAATTAAGTGGGAGTGGATAGTTCCTTCAAGAAGAGGGTGGGGTGTTTCAGAATCCATTTTGGGGGAAGCTTACTTCAACCTCCACAATTTGAGATGAAACTATGTGAGTGAGTAGTGACTTTGTGTGTGAGCAAGTGATAAAAATGTGCCAATTTTTTAATAAGTTAGGTGTCACCTTGCAACATGTGGACTTCGCGTGGTCCTTACAAGTATTGATTACCTATCTTACTATATGCCATTGGTTCAACCTTGTGAAATTTTAAAGTCCCTAGAGAACTAGCATGTGGACATGTGGGTCCTTACCAATCCTTTAAACTCCATAATGTGATTTAATCTAAGAAAGCTTCAAAAGACTATCTTAGATTGTGTACATGTGGGCATGTATTGGGCCTGTTACAATAACCTTTAAACTCCCCTAGTGATGTAAAATAAGAAAGCAGTTTCAAACTATCCTATCTTTGCAGCATGTGGGCATGTATGGGCCCTTACAAATTTAAGATGTGTTGAAAAAGAAACTAAGAGGAGTCCCGAGGGGGTTGATGTCCTCTCCTAAGGATTTTTTCTTTAAGGGAGATGGATCCTTCCTTCAATCATTTTTCTGATACTCAAGATCGCTTTATGGTGCGAGAGAAGAGCATACTCTATGATTGAAGTTTGATTTCTGGTCCCGATGCAAGTGTTTATATATGTGATATTGAATGATTCCAACTTAATTTTTACCGTCAAAGCAAGCCATCCATGTGGAAAAATGAAATCAAAAAGAGGAAAAATGTGGATTTTAACCCCCTAAGTGCCTATGTTTCGACTAACCCTTCATGTGGATATGGAATCTAAGTGTGGTGCATATTACAATTTGCATAGAATCAATATTTAGAAGGCTATGGGCCTTCAAAAATACCACAAAAAACTCTTACAATGTTGAATTTTCTGGACAGATGCATGGGTCACAGAGTAGACAGAGGTGAATGTGGTGCCAATGCACAAATCAATAACGACCTATTGGCACAGGTGCACAAAAGGCATCGAGGAACAAATTTATCTTGGGGCACGTGCTTGGAAGGCATGCATGTGGGATAAAAAACTCGCGTACTTTCTGATACACGGTCGGGAAGAAAATTTCGGATGAAATTCTCTTATCTCAGCTCTGAATTTAGATTTTTGTAGGTAGGCTTGTGCCGGTTATGATCTATGCAAGTCAAATAAATAAAAAATAAGTGCTCAAACAACCCAAATTGGGAGGAAATTGATACCTATCCCTAGTGGAGTTGCCAATCTGTTGTATCCTTTTCGTCACCTAAATGAGCAAAAGAAGGATACTTACAAGTCCAGTTGGGTTAGCTAGATAGGACATAAATGAGTGCAAGAGTTAGAAACATCAAGAACAAGAAACAAAGAAACAACTAAGATAAGAACAAATAAATAAATTAAACTAAGGTGCATAAGGGAAATAAAACAAAAGAAAAACCAATATTCATGCCAACAATGGATAGATTGTATTAGTGGGCAAACACCAAAGAGAAAGGGAGACTTATGGGTCCCTTATTCCTCCAAGGTAGGGCTCATGAACCCTGAATGAGAGAGCTCTTATTACAAATAGAAAAATAAAAGGAAATGGTGAAGAAATCGAAAGCTCATTCACTCAAGAGGTGATGTGAATAGCCCAATGAAATGATGTTTATATGATCCAATGAGGAAAGAGGTTCCTTGCAGGAGAACAGAAGCAGTAGAAAAATACAAATAGATTCTTGGAAATATAGTGCACCCATGGCCTCTTTTTATAGAAAATATTTGAGGCATTATCCAACTGGTGTTTAGTGTGAACAAGGGGCCCTTTAGGTCTTTGACTAGCCCCCCACTCAGATTCAGCTTAGATTTGGGGGTCAAATCGACTTGGGAGATGAACCAGAAGTGGGTGGGATGCCAACCAAAATAATTAATGCGTGTTTATGAAGTGTGCATGGCTTTTTGCGTCCACAGTCATGCATCGGGCACATGTGTGCTTTTTCAGCGTTTTTGACTAGCGTACGTGCATGCGCTTCCTTTGTATTTTGAGCTCATGTTGATTTTATAACCAATTGTATAGTTTGTGCCATTTGGAAATGAATTTTTTTCACCATGGATGAAATAATAGGTGTTTGGGGATGCTATATTTCTGTAACCATTCACGGATGAAATTTTAGTGATAACAGATTCCATGAGAGAGGGGGGTTGAGGGTCTGAGCCTTTATATTTTATAATTATATTTTTACCCTGAATTTTATTGAGGAAGGGAAGGGTCATGTGAGTCTCTTGGAGAGGCCATATTATGACTTGAAATATATATAAAACCTTCTTGTGGGATGTTTAGGGGTTGTTACCTGATTGTTGTTGCTTCATTTTTGGGGTTGTTGGTTTGTTTGGGCCACTTGAGTCTTGTCCATATTTACTTTTCTTATTTATTACGTTGGATATGGTTGTGGGCATGAGTTGTTGGAGTTAGTGATCCATGGCTATTGGATGTAGGAAATACTAGTGTTCTAGCATAGATATGATGCTCGTGTGTATCAGAATGCTGACAATAATTCCAAGAATGTCTACAACTAGGAATCTTGGACATTTCTATCATTGATATTTCCTGACCAGTAACAATGGAGCCCTGGATTGAGGTGAATGTCCTAAGGGATTGCATGGAAGTGAAGGGGATTCATGCTCTTGGGTTGTGTAGGATGATGGAAAAGAGATATGGTAAATTGGGATTGTTGTATGGTTGAGAAACTATGAGAGTTGATTTTCCAAATGAGTTTGGGAAAACTAGAGTTAGCTTAGGACACATACATGTGGATTCATAGTACTAGCTCGAGTGTTGAGGCATAAACAACCCCCCTTTAATTTTACTTTTACAAGTGAAAGGAAAGGGCCCCCCTACTAAAATTTGAATTCAAATGTTGATTCCTCCACTACTCTAGCCTAATGTTAGTTCTTTTTCTATCTCGAGAGAGTGGGAGGTTTTATCTTGATTTATAATTGTATGTGATGGAGGTTGATTTTTCCTTTTGATCATATGATTCTAGATGTCTTCATGATGATTCTTGACCTATTAGTTTTTGTTGACATTTGTATGATGGAATTGACACATTATCTTTGGACCTTTTGCAGATTCCAAAGTGCTTGATGATCCTATGTGGCTGCAGGATTGGATTTTTTATTGTATGTCTTGAATGAATTTGTTATTGAGGGTTTTATGAATTGATAACCTAAATTCTTCATCCACTTGCCTATATTTTGTGCTTAATGTATTCATATTTATGCTTTCGCATGTTGATCATACTCTTCAGTTTCAAACTCTTAGCTTAAATCACAAGATCACTAATCCTTCCTTTAAGTCTGAGACTTGGCACATATATTTTTTAGGACATTTATCTACAACCACCCATTATTATATTTGAAATAATGAAACACTCATTTATAGGTTTGTTTGAAGGAAGGGAATATAATGTTTATGGTGTATTGGCAAGTATCCATTTTATTTGCATAACTAATCTCACGTTTTATATGCTTGTAGGAGCAGGTTCGTAGGGCCACTTAATTTACATGACCACTCTAGCCCGGAAATGCATGTGGGGTAATCCCTTGATCTTGTTCCTCTTTCTTATAATTCTCTCCATGAGGATCTTTTCTGTCATTTGAAGTCAACAGTCAACATGATGGACTAAGTTTTGTCTTTCCCAAAAATCATCTATATTTGTTTCTATCATCATTACATTGATGAGGCTGAACCCTTCATCCTTGTCCAGAACCTTGATTCTTACTAGGATCTCTCTCATTGGGAAGCAGATTCACCTTTTCTTATAGATTCCTCAAGGTCTGAAGCTCACAAGGGTATCATATACACCTTATCCATTCGAAGTGTTGAGTGTGCCTTTTCCTAAGACTAGTTTGAAGCTCGAAGGCCAAAATCCTATCGAGATACCTTCATTTGGATTATCATATTTCTTTGACTTAGTGAATTCCCTTGTGATTTTATTGAGTTCTAAAAGGCATAGGCCTCTTTAGATTAATCTCTACTATTTTATTCTTTCAACCTCCCCTCTCTCCAAAAACCCATGCCCTATTGATATTCATGGATGTAGGTCCTTGTCGTGCCATCTCCCAATGCCTACTCACTTTTGTCATAATCGGTTTCATACATTACAGCCTGACATAAGAACCTATTACTTGATTTGATCATATTCACTCTCTTTGCAATCTTACGGGGTCTTCCCTCCGAGATGTTCAAATAGACTAGATTGACATGTGTCTTGCATCTGATTGATGTCGATCTTCTTTTAACATATGGGTCTTTATCTGTGATGTTGATTTTTCGCATGACGTATATTCTTCTTCCCTGTGGTTGATTTCCATTTGTCGCATCCAAATCTGAGCGTTATTGATCTCCATATGACCTGACTACCTTCTTTGAAATTCGGTTACCTGAAACCTTCCTGGTATATCTTACTCCTATTTTTTGGTTCCCTAGGTGAAAAACTATGATTGGTGTGGAACCTTGATGGGCATGGAACCCTTAATTGTGTGTAACTTGACATTATTTTCCTAATTTGTATTTTTGTGTTTGTGTATATTTTGTATATATTTTTAATTTTATTTATTTATTTTTACTTTTATTTTTATATTTATTTATTATTTTTGTATTTATTTATTTCCATTTGTATTTTAGCCTTGGTTTTGCAAAACCACATGGTTTGATTGCACATGTTAATTTCCCATGGTTTTCCCTAGAGTTACCCTAGATATTTATTTTTTCATAGGGAAAATCAAGTTCACTTTCAAAAGGTTTTTATATAGGTTAGACATGTTTTTACATGGATCAAATTTGTTTTACATGAATAAATTATTTGTTACATGGCATGTTTTTCATAAAACCCTAATGTATAAAATGTACATTCACATTTTCACCCCCCGTAAAATTAGAAACAATTTTCATTTATCCCCTAAGTTCTAGGTTGTATATTTTCATTTTATTTTCTTATTTAATTTCATGTTTTCATTTCCCCCCTCATTAAAATTCAATTTAATATTTCATGGGACTTATTTCCACGCTTCTACCTATTGGTATACATCTCCACTTCATGGTAAATTCCATTGAGAATCACCATTAAGACACACATCTTATCTTCATGGAATCCCCTCTCCCCTTCCTCAAATACCCTTGAAAACTTAGCAATATGAATTTAATATTTCAAGCTCATCGAAAATAACCATCGAGACTTAGGACTAAATCAATATTATAGAGAGTATGATTTTTTTTACTTTTTCAGGTCATTGGAATTACACTCATTGAGAATCCCTCATTAGAGTCAACCCTCACTTTTCTTTCGTGATAATATCGTTATGATGGCACCATTAGGATAGTTCTATCAGAATGGTTTTATTTTCTAAGTTTACCATAAGACCCTGATGTTGTGTTATCAGAGTGAGTGAGTTGTGCTATCAGAGGGAGGAGTGAACTTAGTCCATCAGAATAGTTTACAATCAAAGATCATATGTCATCAGAAATATTAGACCATTGGAAGACTGTCTTTGAAGGATAATGTTTATAGTTTATTAAATCATTTTGAATGAGCCCAATCCAACAATGGGAATGTATGACCATCGGAAAATTAATTTTACGTAGATTTACCTTCACCTTCCGACTACGAGACCTCGATGAGCCATTGGAACATGGATTATTTTAATATATATTTTTGGGGAATGAAGTATTGGAAAGGGTATTATTTTAACATTACTTATATTCATTCAGAATGGACTCACTCTAATATCCCATCAGAATGATATCCCATCAGAGTGGTGAGCTAACCCTTTACCTTCACCTTCCGACCATCATATTCTGATGGTAATTCATCACAGTGACCACATTTTATTTTTATTTTTAACCTTGGAAATACCTTAGATTATATTAATTTTTATTTTTTTAATTTTGATTTCACCTAGGTTAATTTAATTAATTTTATTATTTTCCTATTTTTATTTCTTTTTACTTTATTTTCTTATTTTCACCAAAATTACTAGCCAAAATCACAATACAAGTCATAGGTTTTATGCCTTCTCTAGGTTCTTATACAAATCACATAAGGGGGATAAAATTGTTTAAACCATTCAGTTTTGGATTGTCTTATGCATGTGGGATTTTTATTTCCAGGTTAAATATCAATGACCCAGATTCACCAACAAGAAGATCAAGGGATGTTGAGCACTAATTTTAAAATGGACATATATTGAGGTGCAATTTTTGGAATCAAGGCCATGATACCTCATTGTTGGAAAGGTATTGAGACAAATAATGCATATGGAGAGGACTTTAGGCCAAAATAGTAATATAAAACCTCATAAATTGTAGAAAATAGGTCACAAATTTGGGGGGAAATTGACTATGCAAACTTAAGAAGTCCATATCCAGGGTTATAGGAAACAAAATAAATCCCATGATATCTCTCCATAAAGATAACAGATAATAGAGAATAGAACATGATGGCATAGCAAGTATTGACAAATTGGGGGTGGAAATTCTCAGAAATCGTTGAAAATGGATGATGCTTGAGATTAATCAGAAAATGGGTTGTGCATGTTCAAACATTCATATATGAATATACAAGAGTCAAAATTGAACCTGTAAGGGGACACTAGAAGTATGAGATAGATAATAATGAGATGGGATGATCTTATTTATTAGACTAACACCAAAAACACCTAGAATAACTCGAGGAACATAAGATGACACCAACAGGAAAAGTTAATAACATTTGTAAATGAATATCATTTTTAAACTTCCTTAGTGAGAGAATAAACACTTACGAGTCTCTTAATATTCTATTTGTAACACTCATACATTCATTTGAAAAAATGTAAAAACTAAATTTGAAATGTAAAATAAAAAAAACAAAGGGAATCTAAATGAATAGTCATAAAAGATGAGGAGTCTCTCGTGTCTTATGAAATAGAGATCATTGAACATATGAAGGGACTTTTTCCCATTGTATAGACTATTAATACTTTTATTTTTGCATATATGAAGAGAAGAAGGTATTTTGAAGTCAAAAATGTTTTCAAATGCTTGTGGGATTACTCTACATATGTATTTGTTGTTTAAGTTTTCTGGGTGCTGATCATATGGACTATTTCTATGCTTAGTATTTAGAATTCTTATGTTGTTGTGATTTATAATGAGTACATGGATGATCTTACAGGTCTCCTCTTCAACTACTTGAGATGATATCTGAAATATTATTATATTAACATATTATTGGATACCATGATCTATTTTTGTTGTTGAAATATCTTTTTAAATTGTACTCATCTATTAGTTTTTCTCCCGTGGGATAGGTTAGAATTAGTAGTTGTAGTTTAGTTTGTTTTCATTTTCGATTAGGTTTAGAATTATTTAGAACTCTTTGGGGGAAAATTTGTTATCTTTCCCTTTTTTATTCTTTTAATTCTTAGTGGTAACAAGGTCCACATGTTGGTTGGAAACACTAAACCAAATAAGAGTAGGTCTAATTGTGACTTACCATTGGGCATTATCCCTTACCTGCTTGACATGAAATTTGGACCCATAAATAAAAATGGTGTTAGAAGGAGGGACATACAACAAGTTGAGTTTGTAGATTCATTTTTATTAATTTTTTTAATTTACTAATGGCTCCCTCCCATATCATTTTACATTTCTTGTTGAAATTTAAATTTGATGGCAAGGGAGAGACAATTGCATCTGATCATGATTTTCGATTCTAGAATTTTTTTGTTTCGCAAAATATTACTAATGGAAGTGTTATTTTCAGGTTTTTCACTCTCACTCTCGAAGGTCGAGTCAAGAGATGGTGTGAGACTTCATTGGTTTCCTCTATTCACACATGGAAGAAATTTATGTGTCAATTTTGGCATGCTTTTGAGTTATTATTATGATGAATTATGTGCAGAGATATCAGAGCTTAGAAAGAATGAATATGAATGTCTTAAATGTTTTCTTATTAGATTTACCCATCTTTTTTATATATTTCCTTTACATAATAGGCCCTCTATCAACGATTTGATTATTCATTTAATTTCTCTCACTAATGAAATAGACCGGCTAGTGGATGAAGAATCTAAATCATGTCTCAATGTTCCTTTACATGTTCATTTGGATTTACATGAAAATGTTGAAAATACTAGTGACTTAGTTGGACTTCATATGTCTAGATATTTCTTTACTACGGGGGATATATATCAAATATATAATTATCTTTTAATAGCAGCATATGTGACCTCTAACCACTCCATTCCCACCTTGTGATGAAAAAGATGCCTCTTGTATAGTAAATTTGAGTTTAGATTTTTTTGTAGTTGACAAAGATAAGGGTTTTTTCTGCTGATAATGGGACACTTTGGGTCACATCGATGGTTATGTCAATTTCTCATTATCCTACCTCATATTTGCCATCAAAATAAATGGAAGAAGCTATGGAGAAAGACCGTAATTCTGATCATTTTGTTAATGAAGAAAATTTGGACACTCATGACATGAATTCTTCCCCACTCATGGATAATTTGGAATTAGTTCCTTTTAATTTGAATTTCTCTGTTGTTATAAATTCTCCTAGTTCAATCGACATAGATTGAGAATGATTTCCCATTGTTTTTGGATTATTTAGTGAGAATTCTTGCTCTAAAATTTCTTTTGATTTGCTCCTCTCTTCTAACCATGACTATGTTTTGAAACATATTTCATATTCTCATATTTTGTAGGGTCAAAACAACCACGCTAATCACTTTACTTCAGAAGAAGAAATTAACATACAAGACATACCTCTTTTAGCACAACAATCCATTTTTTGCTTGAAAGAGAAAAACCATGTTGAGGAAGAACTTGTTGATTGTGAAACCATTTTTGTTGACTTGAATTCTTCCTCACTCGTGGATAATTTGAAATTAGTTCCTTTTATTTTGAATTGTTCTACTATTATAAATTCTCCTAGTTCAAATGACATAGATTGAGGATGCTTTCCTATTGTTTTTGGATTATTTAGTGAAACTCATTTCTCTAAAATTTATTTTGATTTGATACTCTCTTCTAACCATGAGTATGTTTTGAAACATATTTCAGATTCTCGTATTTTGCAGGGCCAAAAAAACCATGTTGATCACTTCACTTTAGAAGAAGAAATTAACATACAAGACATACCTCTTTTAGCACAACAATCCACCTTTTTCTTGAAAGAGGAATACCATGTTGAAGAAGAACATGTTGATTGTGAAACCATTCCTAGTGTGGAGAGTATTGATACACAATTAGTCACCAATGTTCCTAAGGATGAATATTTATTATTCAAAGAGTCACTTTTTGAAATTTTGTCTTGTTCAAGAGAGGCTTTTTAGTCTCTTAATTCTTCTACTTACTATTTTGTATCTTGATACCTTTAATGGTTTGATCTTGTAGGAAGCCACCCATTTTCCTATTCAAATAAATTCAATGGGGCCAACCCATTTTGAAGTACGCGATGGGGTACTACACATATGGAATATAGAGAGAATAAATCCTTTTCCAATGAACTTAGTACTATTAATTCTTATCATCCCTTTCCATGGAATGAAGGAAATGTTGTAGTAGATGTATATCAAACCATGTATTCTTCTGTTTCATCTTCAATTTTGATTAGTAGAGAGTCTTCTTTCTCAAGTACCCCTTTATTTGAGATTGTTGATACTAGTGGATTTCACCATTATCTTGAAAATACGTCTTATACGAGGGTGGGTTCTAGTCCATGAATACCATTTTATCCCACTAATTTATCTCAAGTTGATGGTTTCTTGAAGTATGAGACCTAGGGGGATTTCCAAGAATATGAGGCACTTCGGTCTAGATTGATGGTTATGTCAGGCCCTTATTCATTTGTCTTGTCTTCTAGAGTTAACAAGTTTATTAGCACAAAGATTCTCCTACCAAGTACACTTCACAAAAAAACTACTCATCGTTCTCATTTGGTATGCTACATTCCCATGAACTCCCTCCATCAATTCTATGTTATTCATGATATATTTTATGATGGAATTGAAGCATGGTTGGAGGGGTCTTACTTGGATAGATTTACCATGAATTAATATGGTGGAATTTTTTTTTCATGTTTTAATTTTCCTATTTTTACTCTATCTTTATTCCAAGTTCTATTACTATTATTTTCTCATGAACATATGTTTGCAGGCTTGTGTAACATACCCACTACCTAAATCAAATTTTTCCGGTCCTTTGTCGGACTCGAACCCTTAAATAACCAAGGAGGCCCAGCGTAAGCTGGCTCTTTCTCTCTCCTTCTCCGTTCCCATGTGATCGTGGGTTATCTTCACGGTTCAATTTGAATGCAGCGTCTTTTGTATTTCGCACTTCGATGCTACAGTAATGTCCAAACATTCGACTTTGCAACCGTCGAACCCCGGTAGGGCTAGCGAGCGACCAATGGGGATGAATCCCTATGGGGTCAGTGAATGAACAATAGGAATAAACCTCAATAGGGGTAGAGAACAACCAATGAGAAATGCCCCGTTGCACAGTTAGGTGGCATACAGGTGGCAAGAGGGAAACACGACACGGTGGTCGTCATGACAAGGAGGGGCCCCACTTCACACGCCACACTATTCCCGACCNGCTCCGGAATGCATCCTCAGTCGTAGATCTGGACAGGTGGACTCTGACCATCCAGATCTACTCGTCACTTATTCTAAAGCATAACCATGTCCTAGCTTAAGTTAACGTCTTATTTCCACATCTAACGGTC
Organism: Picea sitchensis; assembly: GCA_010110895.2. Taxonomy (NCBI): domain Eukaryota; kingdom Viridiplantae; phylum Streptophyta; class Pinopsida; order Pinales; family Pinaceae; genus Picea; species Picea sitchensis. Next base: position 58,204 of record SNQJ01S0011655.1, read on the forward strand.
ATTTTAGACCCTGAGATCCTCCAAAAGAATCTCTTCCGTTCATCGGGGTTTATCGTCACGAAAATCCAGACTCTCGATCACGGAGCTCCCGAATCTTCGACGAGCTCTCTTCCGGCCTTAGCCCCTCCTAGCTATGCCTTCTGGTCCATATGACCGCTCTCATAAGACTGCAGCTTTATACCTCCTATCGGGGTTTATAACTTTCTCATGTCCAAATTCACACGTCCTCAGGATTCGCGATCCCTCGAATCTCGATGCGCCTTTCACACGTTAGCCCTCCTGGCTAAGCCCTGGTCCATGCGACCACCTCTCGTATGATCGTAGCCATATACTTTTATCGAGATTCCTCCTATTAGGGTTTTGACACTCATGATGTCCCAACAACTTGGTTCACTGATCCCCGATTCCTGACATGCTCCTCTGCTACCTTATCCTCCTGGGCTAAATCTTTAGTCCACGTGACCAGTGTCCCCGTGACCATAACTTTACCTCTTGTCGGTGTTTCAGACTTCGAAGTTCCACAATGTATGGAATTCTCGTCCCTGCTATTTTTTATTCTCTAAATCTCGACTGGCTGACAACTGGCTCCCACTTATCAGGGTTTCGCGGTTTGCAATTCCAAAATGCATAAACACTTTGTCACCAGGATCCTCGATATCTCGATGACCCAAATGCCGATAAATGACTTCTTGTCTGGACTTTCCCCGACAGCTCCGATTCCTGTCGTGTGTCCTCCTTTGATGGACGGTCCTAGTTAACTCTCAGGATTTCGCGACTTCTGATGTCCTAGACACCTCGTCCCTAGGACTCGCGAAATTTCAAACTCTGACTCCCTTCAGATTCTCTGACACGCATCCCAAGTGAATGGACGGTTCAGATCGCTCCTCACATTTTTGAGACTTCTGGTGTCCCGACTTTCATGACCTCAGGAACTCCGATTTCCTGAACGCTGATATCCCAATGTCTAGTGCCCAGATCTTCGGAATGGACGATCGCGTGACACGCGTCCTCTCTCAGATGGACGGCCCAGATCCTTCCTGGGACTTTTATCATGAAAATTCCCGATCTTTTGTTCTCGTGACTCCCAATTTCATGAACGTCGATATCCCGATGAAGGGCGGGACGTCTGCCTGGCGTGAGAAGGGTTAAACCACGTGCACCTCCTATCTAATCTGACAGTTGACGGGTAAATATACCAAGATCTAATTTTTTAGATCCATTCTTCCTGCGCACACTCCAGAGACTAAACTCCAAGCATCTTAATCTGATCCAACGGCTGACAGGATTTCTGAATGAGATCCAATGGCTCAGATTGTCCCACCTTGTGCATTCTTCCACTACTTCATGGTTTTGGAAAGATCAACGGTCCAAATGGTCTCATGGACCTTGGGGATCTACGGTCCTAAACTCTTCACTACCCACGAGACACAGTAAACCAAGTGGTAAGGCCTTTAACGCCCTACTTTCTCTTGCTAATCTAACGGTCGTGGGGGACCATAGATCTCTCGACGAACTCGCATCCGTCGATTTGAGATTCCTTCCTTAAGCTGCCATATTGGGTTTTTAAGAGGATCGTTCCTCCTCATACAGGGTTATTAAGGCTTTACGCCTTCATATTTACCTTCCGGATTCTTGAGGGGTTATTCAAGGAAGGTATTTCTATGGGGAGATTTACTCAGGGTACTACCTAAGGGAGG
>SNQJ01S0011655.1:60223-116499 GCA_010110895.2 Picea sitchensis
CCTCGGTGTTCTTTCTCAAAACACATGTCATGCCTTTATTATTCGGCCATTTCAGAAGTCTTGATCTTCGTCATCTTCCTTCGATAATTCCTGGACAACAAGCACATTAATTCACAATTTTGTGCAAAAACATCTTACTGATGTTCAAATTTCAAAAGAAAAGGAAATTTCATATTCTTAGCACAATACTTGTCTATGCAGTTCGTGGGTTTGTATTCGCATGGTAATTTTGTTATCCATGCTCATCGTCCTCCTTGATGTACCCGTAGGATGCAAAATTCCAATTCAATAGCTCACAAGAGCCATCATAATTTTCATCTTTCTTTCCAAGGGATTTTTTTTTTTTTGTCACTTGTTCCACGCAGGAACCAAATTCATTATTATGGGACTTTCCTCCCCATAATGGTTTGGCTCAATAGGCAATTGGAATTCATTATGGGCTTACAATGCTGCCCTATCCAAGACCCCTTTGCTTCTTACACTTTCAACTTCAATCGGCCAAACATCTTGTTAGCTTTTCCATCCATATACATTTAGTTGCACCTTTACCACATCGTCATAACAATCTCAGAATTGTGCACACTTAAATGATTAAATTACTTCCTCAAAAGGAAATACAATTCTTGCAGTTTGGCCCAGCAGGTAATCTGTCTTTCCTATGGGCTTACCTTACTGCCATATCCATGACCCTCTGTTTCCTGCAATTCATTCCTCAATCAGCCAAACAAATTGTTATATTCTCTATGTATATATATATATATATATATTCCAAACGTAATTCAACATTTGAAAGAGCTTTAATCAAATGTGCCGCTATCCATGGCCACATTCATACCCAATGCATTCTTGCCTTGATTTCAAGTTCGTCACACTTTAGGACCGGTTCTGGATCATGGGGTGTTGGGATTTAACCTATCCTTTCCTCGTATGGTTTTAGTCCTTTTTCATTCATTCTTAAAATAGGATCCACGCTCCCTGCTATAGGCTGATCACGACCCCAATTAGTACATATTATCTTAAAATTTTCGCATGAATGCCCCCACACATTATGCCTTCATTAATATTCAGGGTGCCGACACTCATGGCCACCCACATTGGATTTTCTCTAACACCTATACCTTGTGAGTAAAAATGTTGGAAGGTCCCCCTTCCTCAATGAGAAATCCATTGTTTGTCTTTTATGCAAATATGCATTTCCTGGAAGTAATTCCAAGCAACATGCTATCCATGAACACTTTTGTTTCCAATCGTTCCTTGATTGGTCCATGCGTTCATGACATATCAATTCATGAATTTTTTTTTCTAAAGGTTACAATCGGTCTTTTAGTATCAGAGGTTCGTGCCTCCATTATTCAGGTCATCCTCCCCGAATCATACCCTACTCGAGTATCCAAGGCATATGACTGCCCTTTCAATTTTCAGGTATAGCATGCAATAATAAATATTTCGGAAGGGGTTATTACCAAAACCCTTCACACCCTGTGCCACACAGGTACGAATACCTTTATACCTGTTCTTGGCTGCTTGCACCCTTTCTCTATCCTCTACCTTATCAGTAGTACTTTAGTGGGATTTCCATAGTCCCTTCAACAACCTTTCGACCGCAGCCTTTCCATGGCCACCCTCTGCTCGAGGTTGTTCATTATTGGCAACTGTCTTCCTCAACAGTTCCAATATTATTCCTTTCTACACATGACATACACCATAGGCATATTAATCATCATGAAATTGAAATGCAAATATCATAGTGTTTAATTAATAAAAACAACTTCAGGCATGTCTAGCATATCAATATGCACTTCATCACATTTATCCTTAATGTTTTTCATGAGTGTAACACAACAGTTCTCAATCATTTTCACAGCATTACAACCATCATTATTATGGTGTCAAATCATTTTCGTTCATCAATGTACTGGATTTCTCATCCCCCAAAAGCGTGATGCACAGTCAAAGAAAGAATTGAGGGCTCTCCCCTTCTTTCAATTCTTTCTACATTGCCTGGGGATTTTCAGCCCAGTCAAGTTATTTCTAAGGCCTCACTGCCTTTCCTTAATCACATCTTCAACCAAGCTATATCAGTTAAACATACTCATTTATTCAGTTAAACATACTCAAGGGTTTACTGGCCTCTTACCAACCAAACTGGTTTCCACAGCTGCTCTTTTTCTGAGCAGCCCTGGTTTAGGCCCATCCTAACTCTCAGGATACTTCAACATGCTTTAGTAGCAACTCTTTGTTCATAATGGGTCGGGAACGTGTGCATCCTACACACTTCCATTAGGTTATCAGAATGGTCACTATTCGGTTATTATCATTCTATTACTTACATGATCCTTATACATGGACAGGCCTTGCAGCCCATTGTCCAATCCTTCAACAATTATCAGGGTTGTGACTCTGTTCCTCTGACAGAGACCTTATACAGTTCATCCACCAGGAACTCCTTCAGCATGCAACTTCCTCGTTGCAGATCCATCACCACTGTGATGGCCTCAACCTAGAGTTAGCTTTTCTTTTTTTTTGGTCTACCAAATATTCCCTTAAGGAATATAAACATGCCTCTCTATTAACTTACATCTATGATGTACTTAACCACTTTCCTAATCCTAAGCCTTCATGTAGCTATCATAGCTATATTTCATAGCCTACATACATTTCCATTTTTTAAATTAGTCATCTCAGGATTTATTCACAGTCCTTCTCATTGTGATCTGTAAAGGCATAAACATTTGCCTCTTATCGTGACAACAGAGCATCCTTGCTCGTTTACTCTTTCATTTAATTGCACTGGATTTTTCCTAGGGATATGGAGTACATTCCCTTTAATTTATCCCTCAAGACAGATCCTTCATGACTCTTCAGAACGGAGTCAACCATGCATCCATGGTATTCATTCAATTTTGGCAAGTGTAAGTCTTGCCTCACGTTTCACTTCATCAGGGCCATCATGTTGGGCCTTTAGTATACTTATACTTTTACATCATACATGTGCATTACTTGCACGTTTTTTTATATCATTCATACCTTATTGGTATGAGTATCAGGCTTCTTAATAGGAAGCTCCTCGGTGCATTAAACTCATGTGCTACTCATTATACTGGCTTACGCCCTCTCCTCACGCGACCACCGACGGTGACCACGATCCAAATTAAAAAGGGTGCTTCGCATTTCACGATTTCAGAATTCCCATTGCAAGGAATTTTGTTTTCCCTGACTCCCGAAATCCGAAAACCCGAAAGACCAAGGCTAAGGTTTTTTTATTTTTATTTTTATTTTTATTTTTTTTTATTTTTTTGGCTCTTTCATCTACATGACCCTTCGCTCGGAATCTGGGGTCAATTCTCAGACACACGTCAGGATCCCGTATGTCGGCGAATCCTTGGACAACGCTCCACCATTTCCCAACTTCTAATCTATGTGGACCCAACAATCTGGATTCCCACAGTCCAGATCTCTCTGGCAATCAACGGACCTGATCAAATTGGTGATTTACCTGGCGTGAATTTGGGAAGTCTATGCTTCCATTTTCCCATAGACGAAAACTCGAAGCTCTAGATCAACGGCTCTTGTTGAGTCCAATCTAACGGATATTATTCCTCCTGAGCTTATGAGTGATGAGAAGTTATCAGCCTTATCTTCCTCTCTGATTTAATTAGGTCTAACGGTCACCAACGGCTCTCCAATCGACGGTTGTGATTTTGTCGCGATTTCACATTTCACGACTTCAGGAATTCTATTATGGAGAACCTCAAATCCTTCGATCTCTAGAATTGCGAAATTCCGGTATCTCCTTGCAACTAACCAGTGTGCTACTTACCGAGATCGAACAACCTGAAACGGTTCGGTTCTTTCTGAATGGATCTTGACTTTAGATACCATCCAATCTTCAAAATTCTTTTCTGAAGGATTTCTCCTACTATATCTTCTAAGATTTTTAAGTTACTTACAGGGCTAATCTCATAGTCCTAACTCATACGGGTGTTACGCTCTCTTTATGGAAACGACCAATAAGGGTCACTCTTGGGAATTAGCAACAGTCCCAAAGGACTTCTCAAACAGGTTATCCTTACTATCGACTCTAACCATTATAGGTTAGGTAAATCTGACCCTACATACTCTCACTAGTCCTCTCAATCATGAGGAATTATATGCTCAGGGTTTAGTCTCTTAATAATACAGTGGTCATGACTTTCTAAGGATCCTACCAGTCCTTACTAGATTTCCAAAATCATGAAGGGGTTCTTCCTTTGGGTATTAATCCTTACCTAACCAGCCATCTTAATCGCAAGTGACTCTACCTGTTTTAGTAGGTATTCATCGTTACACTAAAACAGAAAAACTCAGTTCATGTCCCTTGCCCGACTCATGCAACTTCATAGCACAATTTATTCCATCTTTGTTATTTGCACTCAGATCTTATCAGTAATAATGATCTGTGCACCCCTACTCCTATGAGAGTAGTTACCATTTTAATAGAGGGGTTATAGAAATTTCCAAATTATAGTTTCATTCTGCAGTCCTTATCCTTAAAGAGAAACGCAGATAACAATATCTTCTAACATGGATCGTGCCTGAGCCCAAGCAGGCCAAGTGTTGCAACCATGATCTGATACCACTTTGTAACATACCCACTACCTAAATCAAATTTTTCCGGTCCTCTGTCAGACTCAAACCCTTAAATAACCATGGAGGCCCAGCGTAAGCTGGCTCTTTCTCTCTCCTTCTCCGTTCCCATGTGATCGTGGGTTGTGTTCATGGTTCAATTTGAATGCAACGTCTTTTGTATTTCACACTTCGGCGCTACAGTAATGTCCAAACATTCGACTCTACAACCGCCGAACCCCGGCAGGGCTAGTGAGCGACCAATGGGGATGAATCCCTACAGGGTCAGCGAATGACCAACAGGAACAAACCTCAGCAGGGGTAGAGAACAACCAATGAGAAATGCCCCATTGCGTAGTTAGGTGGCATACAGGTGGCAAGAGGGAAATGTGACATGGTGGTCGTCATGACAGGGAGGGGCCCCACTTCACACGCCACACTATTCCGGACCCCCCCTGCCCCCCCCCCCATTAAAGGTAGAATGACAAGGGGGCTCCAAAATGCATCCTCAGCCGTAGATCTGGACGGGTGGACTCTGACCGTCCAGATCTACTCGCCACTTATCCTAAAGCATAACCACGTCCTAGCTTAATTTAACGTCTTATTTCCACATCTAACGGTCATTTCAGACCCTGAGATCCTCTGAAAGAATCTCTTCTGTTCATCAGGGTTTATCGTCACGAAAATCCAGACTCTCGATCACGGAGCTCCCGAATATTTGACGAGCTCTCTTCCGAACTTAGCCCCTCTTGGCTATGCCTTCTGGTCCATATGACTGCTCTCATAAGACCATAGCCTTATATCCTCCTATCGGGGTTTCAGACTTTCTCATGTCCAAATGCACACGTCCTCAGGATTCGCGATCCCTCGAATCCCGACGCGCCTTTCACGCGTTAGCCCTCCTGGCTAAGCCTTGGTCCATGCGACCACCTCTCGTATGACCGTAGCCATATACTTCTGTCGAGATTCCTCCTATCGGGGTTTTGACACTCATGATGTCCCAACAACTTGGTTCATCGATCCCTGATTCCTGAAACGCTCCTTTGCTGCCTTAGCCTCCCGGGCTAAATCTTTAGTCCACGTGACCACAACTTTACCTCTCGTCGGGGTTTCAAACTTCGGAGTTCCACAATGTATGGACTTCTCATCCCCGCGATTCACGATTCTCCGAATCCCGACTGGCTGACAGCTGGCTCCCACTTATCGGGGTTTCGTGGTTCATGATTCCAAAATGCATAAACACTTTGTCACCAGGATCCCCGATATCCCAATGACCCAAATGCCGATAGACGACTTCCTGTCTGGACTTTCCTCGATGGCTCCGATTGCTGCCGCGTGTCCTCCTTTGATGGACGGTCCTGGTTAACTCTCGAGATTTCATGACTTCTGATGTCCTGTATGCCTTGTCCCTAGGACTCACGAAATGACAAACTCCGACTCCCTTCATATTCTTTGACACGCGTCCCAAGTGAATGGACGGTTCAGATCGCTCCTCGCCTTTTCAAGACTTCTGGTGTCCCGACTTTCATGACCTCAGGAACTCCGATTTTCCGAACGCCGATATACCAATGTCTAGTGCCCGGATCTCCAGAATGGATGATCGCGTGACATGCGTCCTCTCTCAGATGGACGGCCCAGATCCTTCTCGGGAATTTTATCATGAAAATTCCCGATCTGTTCTCGTGACTCTCGATTTCATGAATGCCGATATCCCGATGAAGGGCGGGACGTCTGCCTGGCGTGAAAAGGGTTAAACCCCGTGCACCTCCTATCCGATCTGACGGCTGATGGGTAAATATACCAAGATCTAATGGTCTATATCCATTCTTCTTGCACACACTCCAGAGACTAAACTCCGAGCATATTGATCCGATCCAACGGCTGACGGGATTTTTGAATGAGATCCAATGGCTCATATTGTCCCACCTTGTGCATTCTTCCACTACTTCGTGGTTGTGGAAATATCAACAATCCAAATGTTCTCATGGACCTTGGGGATCTATAGTCCTAAACTCTTCACTACCCACGAGACACAGTAAACCAAGTGGTAAGGCCTTTAATGCCCTACTTTCTCCTGCTAATCTAACGGTCGTGGGGGACCATAGATCTCCTGACGAACTCTCATTCGTCGATTAGAGATTCCTTCTTTAAGCTGCCATCTCATGTTTTTAAGAGGATCGTTCCTCCTCATATAGGGTTATTAAGGCTTTACGCCTTCATATTTACCTTCCAGATTCTTGAGGGGTTATTCAAGGAAGGTATTTCTATGGGGAGATTTACTCAGGGTACTACCTGAGGGAGGTAAGGATGTCGCCCTCCTGAGAACCAGACATGAAGTCTAAATTTGATCAATACGCAAACAATTAACGAGTTCATGAAGACATAAATCATACGTAGTCTCTCCATATAAATATATATATAACTACTAGTACTGACCAAAACACCATACATTCATTCTTATAATGAAATCCTTCACAGTTTCACAACTTATGAGCATAATTATCAGAATAAGCACATATACATATATATCAAGATGCCATAGGCAAAACACTTATCGGAGATAATACTAGGATCAAGCAACTGCTGAGAGGGGTACTCGTTTCCTCCTAACCATAGGCTTAGCGACTCCCAGCGGATTTACTGCTAGCCACCCCCGAGCTGAGACCACGATGCTCTGAGACTGCGTCTCTCTGTCTACTAGTGACCAGGAGTGAAGGTTGCAATCCTTCCTCTTTGCTATCACTCACTCTGCGTAATTCCAGAGTTCCCCTCGCGTATCCACCTTCCAATCGCTTCTGCCATATGCCTTATCCTCTTGTGAGGTTGTGTGTGGCATGATTACCCTCGTGTCGATCAAGCCTGACGGCTTTATGGATGGGCGATTCACCATCCCATCCCTCATCAAGCTGTCTGCCTACCAGCCTGTGAGACATTAAATTTGGGGCCAGCGAGCCGCTTTTGGTTCTCCAGGCCAGTGGAGTCCAAATACGGTATTAATTCTCGGTGGGAGTTAGCGCCACCTTTCCAGGTGCCTTCCACCGCCATCGTGGTCTCTTTTTCTGCACATCCCCTCTCAACAGTCCTGCAATATAAATTCATAACGTTATTTTCATTCATCGACCTTCTTCATAAGGTCCATTCACATCATACATTCACATTTTCATCATGCTTTAGCATGGTAATTCCTGTATTAGGATTAATTACAAATTTGGGGGAAACAGGGTGTTACAGCTTGGGATTACATGGATGGCTACATTGACATTATAAATTTACATAGTTCATTTTTTAATCTATTGTAGCATAGGATAGGAGTAGGGTAGAATAGGCTAGTATCTTTCCTTTGCATAGTTTATCTTTGCTTTCTAGTTTTTAATTAGGTTTGTGTTTGCATTTTATTTTTATTAATTGTTGGTTGAACAATACATGAAATTTTCAGTAGAGATGGATAGAAATAAAAGGACTGCACACTATTTTTTCCCTTTAATGGATTTTTGAATAAAAATTCTATTTTATATAGAAGAAATTGTTTTGTTTCAAAACTTCCTATGTGCCGGGGTAATTTTCAGATCTCGTATTATGTGCATGTTCACCATGTCAAATATTTTTCAAGCATTTTTTTCATTTTAAAAGTGGGTATTTTAAATAAATAAAACACTTTAGTCCCTCTTATGGTGAAAATGAGCACTCAGATTTATTCCATATTCATATTGACATGATTCTAATTGGAATATTTTTCTCTATTGAGCTTCCTTTGAATTTTAGACTTGTTGTTCCATACACAATAAATGGAAGTTTGAGTGTTAAGTTTTTTCCCATTTGAAATTCAAGCCACTCCAATCCCTTGTAATTTCTTTGGATGGTTATTTTTGGGTTTGGAGTTATCTCAATGGTTTCTTTCCCATTCATTGTTTTCTTTGATTACTTTCAACCAATGAAATTTTGTATGGATTGTTTCTTAGCATAGTGAGCTTAGTTGATTTTTCTTTAAGATGATTGATTTCAACACTTTTAGTTGTAATTTTTGGATTTTGGTTGAGCATCTATTTTTCACCATTTACTCGGTATTTCAAGGAATAGTTTTTCCTTTTATATTGAAATTAACTTGATCCAAGTTTCCTCAATATACACAAGCAACAAGGGATATATTTTAGACTATATCGAAGCACATTTTAACATTATGGGAAACACTATTATATAAAATTCTTGTTATAATCTCTCTCAAAAAAATTTCTTGAGATCAATAATTTCATTTATTAATCTAGTGGCTGACTAAAAATTCAATCCTAACATTGCCAATTCAATGGGATTTCAAACTTGCTCTTTTCTTAGAGATCATATTTCCATCCTTTGGATTTACTAATTTTAAGTCACTCATTCTAGTTGCATTCTTGATTGATCTCATTTTTATCATGGCTTAATAATGTCTCACTTTCCTCATCATGTTGAAATCATCCAAATGCTTGGGGGTTGTAATTACCTTGGTGGAATATGTCAATGCAACTTCTAAGGTTTTAAATTTCGAGTTTTCAACATATGTGTTCATATTAGCCATGATAATAAGTTCCAAGATGTGAGTTTATTATGGGTTGTAACTCATCAATTTATTGGGATCACACTCTTCAACATTCCTTGAACCCAAAAGATTGGTTTATTCATAACCTGGAAAGATAAGCATGTTTAGGTCATGATCGGAATATCTTCCATTTGATATTTCTTGCTGATGATATTTTTGATTTCATTTTCTGAATTATCTACCCAATTATTTTGTATGGAAAACCTATATACTAGAGAGATCAATTGCATACTCATCGACTTTTGATTCTCTCATATTCTATGTGATATGTAAGCTCAAGGAAGTGAAATGCATAATTTGTCTTCTTGAAGCACTCTTTGAAACCCGAATATATCAATTTCATGGACTTTCCCATCATGCCAAGCATCAACTCATTAGAGGTTGAGTGTTTTTCATTTAATTTAATTATGATTTTTCATTATACCTTTCACTCATGATGGGGGGAATCAATCAATCTTGGATGCTATTTGAGATTATTTCTACCTTACCAGAGTGTCTTAATTGCTATCATTTCCACAATGATTTCTTCTTGCCTCTCACAAGGTTGAATATGTTCATACATTTTTTCACGTCATTATCAATGACCAGAGGAAAAACATACCTTGGGTTGAAATGTTAGTAATTTTTTAATCAAATTTTTATTACTAAGGTTTGTTGGTTGGACTAGTATCTTTAGAAGCATGAATGAAGTTAAAATTTTATGGGTTTATTTGTGTAATATGAATGATTTATGGGTTTTTTAGGAACAAGACAAAGTGTATGAGGGATCCAAATCTCACAATAATCAATGACACTAAAGTGTTTTTTCAAAGGTAATATTGTGGGAAAACGCATAATAACTATTTCTCAAAAAGAAGGATGTGATATTTGACTGAATGGACAATAGATGAATATTTGATGACTGCATTTGAGTTTACATAAGTTTTATGGAAACCAATATGGTTCAATTTTGCATTAGCTTAGCATACTTTTCTTAGGAATAGTTTAATTTTAGTATTTATTTTTCTTTTAGTCTAACAAGTTAGTTATATGGAGGAAGAGTTTTTCCCAAACTATCTAATAATTGATCATAACAATATTTTGATATGTAGGTTTGGAAATGGCTTGTGCAACCAACAACCCAATATTTTTCTCTTAAAATGAAAGAAACATAGGGAAGTGTCAATCTAAACTTGGATGCTCAGATTCCTTTGCATCTTTTTTAATTAATCAACCAATATTTTCACCAACTCAACAATTGATCAGGAATATAGTCTCATTCATGTATTCCCATGTTGGTTTCTGATCTAGTTGTTATTTGGAGTCCTTTTCATAATTATTTTGATGACCTCCTGTTGGAGCAGGCTATTTTGGTAGCAAAGTTCAAGGAATAAAGAAGATTGTAGCAAATGAGGTAGATAGCTAAGGAATGGAACAAATAAGGAGCGTGATGTGGGAATTAAGGAAAAGAATCGTGCAAGAAGGAAAAGGAGTCGTGTGAGATGAGAATTAAGGAAAAGAAGTGCAGAGTCAAAGAAAGAAGCAATTGGATCGAAGACCAACCACGTGTAGGAGGTTGTAAAGTGGACAAGCATGATCCACTTATGGTTAGGGTTTTGGTAATCAATGTAATGGGTTTTTACCTTGTTTTTTAGTATAAATACATGATGAATGAGGTATCTAGGAGGATATCATAGATGATATTATCTATCATAGTTTTGGTGAAGAACTTCATCCTTAGAGTCGTTTTTAGAGATTTTGGTTGTATGATCTGAGGAAATGGAATGATGGTTGAGTTTGATGAAGTGTAACTGAGGGTCAGGTTTGAAGATCTAGATCTTGGAGCAGCACTAGTCAACCTCACCAAGTTTATGATGTAACACACATAATTCACTATTTGGAAGAAGATGAATAAAGAAGCATAGAATGCCAAATGTTTGTGGGCATAGCCCAGGGGGGTGAACCATGGTAAAATATTGTGTCATTGTGTGGAATGGTTCCTCTTATGTGTTTCAATGCTTATTATTATGAATGAATGGATAAATAAATGAATCTGTTAGAGTTAGTTTACAATGTGTACTAGATCTGTTATATTATTTTACTACAGAATGAATATTAAAGGTTAAATGAACGATAGTTCTGAATGATGGTATAGTAGAAGGATATATCAGAAGTAAAATGAATTTCTAACATCCCCAAGAGAATCATCCCTTCCATGACAACATACGTATGGGTCCTACAGTCACCCATAATCCATCTTAGGTGAGACTGCAATGTGCACTCTATGCATAGTGTAGGCTTATGTTCTCCAGAAGGGATGATGGTTTGTAGGGTTTTGTTGGAAATATAAGGTAGAACTCAAGTAAGCCCAAACATCCAACAAACAGTTCTATTGTTAGTTGGAACTCAGAAGAAAATCCTAGAAGGGATTTGATGAGAAGTATGGTGAAGAGAATGTAGTGGTAAAAAGGGGATATTCAAGCCATGGAACCCTACTAAGAAGGATATTGAAAGATGTTTGGATACAAAACAACTTGAGTTTGTGCAAAAAGATAATAGAAGTTCTAGGTATACACCGTGACAGTATTTGGACAAGTATGTGTTTACTAATTTGCATGAGGCATTTTTCTATTTGTCCCCAGAGTTATTACAAGAGTGGATATTGAGGTTGAAGGAAAACCATCCAACTAACTAGATCAAACTAGTAGAGTGGAATACTGAGAATATTGCACGGTTGGAAAGGGCTCATAATAAATTCACGCACATAATGGATTTCTAGTTAGACAGTATTATTGTAGGTTTTATTACTAAATTTACAGTCGATACAATGAATTCATACACTTTTGTATACCATGAATTCTTGAAGGGACCTAGAAGAAGGTACATTAGGTCTCTTTACACATTGATCAAAATCTTATTGTGTGATAAAGGTGTGATGAAAATGGAGTTAGATAGCTAAATCACTCTACGTGAATGGGGGAACTGGGGGAAGCACTAAGGAAGGTCTGAGATATGGATAAGGATTTAGAGATAGGCTAAAAGAAGGAAGCAATGGAACCCATTATTATGGATGAGAAACATACCATGGAAATAATAAGGAAAGCAGGTGTGACGTGTAGTGAAAGACCCTACCATTATAAAATGAATAGTAAGAAGAGGGAAATAGATGAGCAAGAGGACTTGTAAACTGATGAGGAAGAGGTAGAGGATCTCTGTGTGATGGGGTATATTGAGGATATCTTGTGCACTACATATGAGAGGAAAACCAGAAGCCAAGGTTTCGACGCAGAAGAAGGCTCTCCATTCTAGATCAGAATTAGTGTGGAACCCACAACCCCATGTGTGACTAAGACATTTGAAGAAGAATAAATGGTTAGAAAACAAGTGATTAGTGGTAGAAGGATTTTAGTAGGATGAGGTTCTAGTGGAAACTCAAGTAGAAGTATAAGTTCAACTAGTAGTAGTCAAGTATCCACACTATGTGGAGGTGGTAGTTTGGAAAATTTCATAATGGTAGGAACAAATCGAACTATTAGGTTACCAAATTTTCATGGAGAATTGTTGGAGGACCCAAAGACACATCTTTTGATTTGTAAAAAGATATGGACAACTGAGCATATTATAGATGAAGATACAAAGGTTTCACAGCTAAAAATCACTTTGAGATACCATGCATTAGATTGGTATATGGGCCTCACAATAAATATCCCACAAGGATCACCTACAACTATTGTAGATGTGAAGAAGACCTTGATCAATGAATCTCAATGACCAATTTCAGAGGATCAGTTCATGAATGAAATGATAGAGATCAAGTAGAAACCAAGAGAGTCAGTCTAGGAGATTGATAAGAAATTCAAAAGGTTGAAAGGTAAGTTGGAGTACCATATCACATATATGCAACATATAAATTTATTTTTTAATTCATTATTGCCACATCTTAAGTATCCATTGAGGCAAGATAAATTACAAACTCGGGATGAGGCTCTGCAAGAAGCCTTGCAGTTAGAGGAGAATTGGTATAAACATACATATCCAAATGTGGAAGAGCTGAGAGAAGATATGAAGAAACTGGAATTTCAAATGAATTAGAATAAGGGAAAGGTCGTCATAAGAATGAGTTTCTATTATGAAGAACATAAGGTCATCATAAGAATGAGTTTCCAACTTTTGCGCAGTATTTGGGAGCATGAATTACAAATCCTTTACCCCCAGAAGGACCATGGTGTGAGATATTAAGAACACATGGACATGATCCTTATCATTGTCCCATGATGCAGAAGTATCAAATAGTTCCCAACAATACATTTTGTAATTGTTTCAAGTCAGTAGGACATGAAGACAAGGATTGTAGAACTTTTGATATAATGAAGGAGAGGACTTCAGATGCATATAGAGTGTAGGATGAATTGATGGTTGGACATTCTACACAACAGATCACAGTTCCACCGAAGTACAATAACACACAAAATTTTGTAGCACCATCACAGTACAATAACGCACAACAATTTCAAGAACCACCATAGTACAATAATGTGAAACGACAATATAATCAAGCACCTTAGTATAATACACCAAGAGAAGATAATCAAGGTAACAGAGGAGCCTTCAGAGGAGGATGTCATGGAGGAATAGAATTTGGAGGAGGTAGAGGACTAGTAACATGTCACAACTGTCAGAAACTAGAACACTACACAGGGGATTGTCAAAATCCACCTGTGGCATGTATGTATTGTAGTGAAGCAGACCATGATACAAAAGACTTTATGACGCTATTGGAAAAGATACAAGATAAGAGGAAATAGAATAATCAGAATGTTCAATGTATTTTCGTGGAAAATAGAGAAGATGATGGGAATAATATCAATATAGTGAATAGAGGTGGAACCAAGATAGGAGAAGATGAAACAAAGCATAATCAATATCAACACCAGTGGGTTGGAAAAAATGCAACACCTAAACATAATTTTGATGTGCACAAGGAAAAGGAGACCTTCAAGCAGGCTAGACAAGAGATTTTCAAGGAAAAAATTGCATCTACTTAAGGAACAAAGAAAGCATATGATGCACCAGTCTATGACATGCCTCACATATTTGATCATACTAATAGAGATCAGACTTCAGAACAGGTAATATTAGAAACTTTTTGGGGTCATGTTTGAAGTTGTTGAATGATAAAACCTCCCTACAAGTGTTGAAAAGTCTATTAGAAAAGTGTAATTATGGAGAGGAGATGAAATTAGAATAGAAGAGAGTCAATCGGGTCCGTAAGAAGATAAGGACAAGTAGGGAGTTCAGGATGAATGCAAATATTGGAGATTTTAATATGGGGGATATCATACTAGACTTAGGGTATGAATTTAATGTTCTTCCTAAGAAGACATGGGAAGGCATGGGGGAACCCAATATGGGGTATTCACCTATTCATTTGAAGCTATAAAATTAGCATAGAGCAATGCTAATTGGTAGTTTGAAGGGGATACCAATAGATCTATATTGTGTTCGCACCATGGAAGACTTTGAAGTGATTGATATAGTAGACAACACTCAACCTTATCAAGAATTGTTGGGACTGGATTGGGATTTTGATAATCAGGATATTATTAATTTGAAGACCAAGAAGATGATATTTGAATCAAGAGAGTATAGATTTATATCACCTTTGTATCCTTCATAAGGTGGAAGATACATTGAACCTGCGACATAAAATTTCATTCTAGAAGACATAAACCAATTATATAGGAATATTGCGCGAGAAGAATATTACATTAATCCAACTGTAGATGAGATCTTGAGTTGGAGGATAATTATTTTTTGTGCCTCAAACTATGACACAGGACTGGAAAACTAGCAACAATGGTTACATGATATATCTACTAGAAGATGTGCTAGAATGACACACACACTGAGATGGATCAGCTCAGAAGAAAGAGAACCTCCTACTTTTTATGGTCAGAATAATTTGGAGGAATTTTTAAGAAGTTTTGAGGTAGAAGTTTTGGAGAATCAGAGATTATCTGATCCAGGTGGATATAGGCGGCCACCCACCTATTCCACAGGCTTGAAAAACAGTTTTCCATCTTGGTAGGTTTCGGTAGTTTTTTTGGGTTCCAAACTTTCAGGGCCATTTTGAGGCCCTATACGAAAAATTTTGGGGATTCTGGGTCCAGGTGGTTGCCCAAGGTACTATCCTGGACAAGTCAAAAATTGTTATTCTTGGTTAGATATTTCCAACGGTGCATCGAATGCCCCAAACAGAGATCATATGCAAAAGTTACGGCCTCGAGAAGTTGACATATAAACTACCCCCATCGGGGCCCGCAAACCTTTTGGATTTTCATCTTCCAGGGTTAGGGTTTTGGATTTTAATTATGTTAAAAAGTCCCTTATAGCCTCATTTTAATAATCATATTCTTTCAAATGCGATTAGTGTACACATCTCTTCTCAGAGATAAGCTACCACCATTCTAGCGAGTCTTTCACTCTGTACTTTTACAGTCTTTGTAAATTTTCCCTCATTAATAGAAAATTGTGTATTACTATATCTCTGTGTTTATGGTTGCATATCTGATACATTTTTGTTATATTATTGTATATCAAAGATATCTCTGTACATTGATTTATTATATCTCCACTCTCATTTTGTGCTGAAAATAATCTGGATTAGTGGTATCAGAGCAGGTTGCTTTTGATCATTTTCTCAGTACATATCCCTAATGAGGTTTGAGTATAGAAAGTTGGGTCTCAAGATTTTCTCTATTGAATAAAATCGCTCTCACATGCCTAAGAAACCCTCCATGGTGGAAGAAAATAAAAATGACGGAGTAGACGATTCTATCAATCTGTTGCTTGAGCAAGTTCTCACGTGACAGAGGGATGAAATGATGGAGAATGTTTCCCACATCCTTGAATTCCTGCTAATAGAAACAAACACATATTCATCAAACAACCACTTTGGAAGCACCTCTCCTTTCAAGGTATAGGTTAATTTTGATATTCCCATATTTGAAGGTCAGATAGATGTGGATTCCCTAGACAAATGGTTAAGTCTGCTTGAAGGTTATTTCTTTGTTCACAATTTTTTCGACAGAGAAAATATCACCTTTGCGCTCCTTAAGGCTCTCCCCCATGTCAAACATTGGTGGGAAACTTACTGGGAGAAAATTTCCATAGAGGAGTATGGAATATATGGGGTCGAGCCCACTTGCGATTGTTTTTTGGATGCGGTAAAGGAACAATATTACCCTATTGGAAATTGTGAGGACCAATACATGAGATGGACCACACTGCAGAAAGAGAGGGGCCAAGTAGTGTCATAGTTCACCAATACCTTCCATACCTTGCGCACCAAGCTGGGTATCAAAGAATCTAAGTGACATTTGGTTATGAAATATTGCGGGGCTCTACACAGATACACCCAAACTGAAATGGATTTTTGGATATCTCATCACTCGGTGTTGCATATCAATATGTTGTTAAAATCAGCCAGAAATTTAGGCACTAGAATAAACAAGAGTTAGAATCTGCAAATATGCAACAACCAAAGTATGAGAAAGATGACCCTAACAAACAACTTCGAGAAAACTAGTCTAAGCCACAGGAAAATAAGGGTCACGAGAAGACGAAGAAGGACACCAAAAAATGGTGTGATTTTCGCAAAATCCCCTGGCACAACACCGATTAATGCCGCTCAAAACAGTCATTGGTGGTCGAGATCAAAGAGAAGGAGTCAAACCCTGATTCAGAATATGATTATGAAAATAATGGTAAAAGATAGATCATTGACGTAGACCCCACTGGTATTTTCGCGACTGCAGTGTTGATGATTAAAATCACAACAAGGATTTCTCCCGCAAAGTATTGCTAAAGCCTATAAATTGTAAGTTGATAATATATATAATACTAGTAGGTGGGACCCCCTTGTAAGTTGTAATATCAGACCCAGTTCCTTGAGTCTTTTTTGATGTTCTACTACTGTTCGAGACTGCTTACAAGTTCTATAATGATTGATGATCAACATTGGTTCTATTCACGACAGATGGATGAGGGATAATACATGTTGTTCTCTTTCTCTAAACTCGAATGACATGATGGTTATGATATTGGTTGTTACCCTTGTTATTTAGTCCTGGATTTATTATCTGTGATACCTACAAAATAATACATGTTAGTAATGACAAATAAAGAGCAATTGAAAGGAAATAAAGCAATATAAACAAACAATGCAAAAGGAAGGAACTGGTCTATGTTAATGTATATGCATTAAAAAAATCATTGTAAATCCTAGCTAACAAATGGTAGCTATGTGAGTTATTGAGTTATTGGAAATATGGTTGATATACATTACTATATAGTTGGAAATAGTAATATGTGATGTGGGTGGCACTCTTGGCAATTAAGGGTTGCTGGTTTCAATGCATGGTTCAATTGGATGATTTGTTGGATTAGTGGTTGGCGTGTACTAAGAAATTGAATGAACTTGAGTGTGGAGGTGATGTGCATTTACTGCACGTCAGCCCTACTCCTTCCACTAGCCCCCACCCTAGTCAGGCTATTGTTCAACTGGGTTTTCCTGTGGTTAGGCTCCGACTTTCAAGCAGAGAGGAACTGTTCGGTCAACTCGCATTTTAAGGTGTGTTGATTATAGGTATGTATTTTTTTTTGCATCCATGAGTCTGCTCTGGTTATGAAATGGATATTGGCTCAGATGTATTGGTTTTTGCTTTCCTTAAGTATGGAAACTGTGTGGAATTGTATTTGTTTGGAATTAATTGTTGATGTCTTCTTTGTGATAATGTTTGAAGTCATAGTGTTATTGGTCATGCTAAGTGTTAGAAGCCATAGAGGCTCTCTGTCATCCTTACTGGTTTTAGTTGGAGGGTTTATTTTGGTTTTGAGTGGCTGGTTGTATTCACGCATTCGTATCACCATACCTAGTCTTTGGATTTTATGGGTTTAATGGCTGGAAGTGCTTTGTGTCACTGTGCATTGTTCACTTAGATATTGGGTTGTTTTTTCTACTAATGGTCACACAGTGGGTTATATTGCTTCTTCTCGGCCCTGTTTTCACCTCAGCATTATAGTTGGTTGACTAGAGAAGTCACAAGGGTTATACCCTACATATGCTAAGTATCATTACAAGGCCAAAATGGATCCTTACTCCTCTATTCATAGCCACTCCTATCACGGGATTTGTCACCCTTTCCATGAAGTAAATTGTGGTCTTTTCTGTGCATGCACTGTTGGTCTTGGAGGTTTTCACCATTGAGAGGAGTCTAATATAGCCTCCCTGCGTTGGTCCATAGAGTAAAACCTTGACTCCTCAAGTCCGAGGATTGATAGAGAAGACAATTTTGGCCTGTTAGTTTACTGTTGGTTTTTATGGATTGGTGTGTATTGTCGATAGAGTTGATTACTGGCTCGCCCCATTAATTGTGCAACAATAGTGTTGGTTTTGGTATCTAGTCACTTCATGTGTTATTAAAATGGATAATCTTAGCATGGTTAATTGGATAAATCAAAGGCACACTTGTTGTCCTTATGATTTTGAATCAATAACCCAACAATGTTTTTAATTGATTAAGTCACAATATTGTGCATGATGCGTGGGTATGGGTGACATTCCTATAACATGTTGGTCGAGTTGTTGATCATTATGACTGAGTGTTTCAATGGCCATGGGAGTATGCCATTCGTGACGATTTTGGTATGGTTATCCCCTGTGTATTCTATGGGTATTTTGGTTGCGCCCTCATAGATAGTCACAGAGTTTTTAGACATGGCTTTGTTGCAATTTGGTCCATTATATTATGAGATTGGGGGTACTGTTGCTACCTTGTCATATTGGATGGATAGCCTAGCATCTTGAATGTTTAGAGTCAAAGAAAATTGTACCTATACAGTCACAGAATTACCCTTCCATTTTGTCGAATGGTTCATGTATTCTACAACATAACGTGAGTTGAAGTGGTGATGTTTGTTTGTGTGTTTAAATGACAAGATAGGATCTTTGAATTTTGAATACAGATTATTGTGTTGACTGCCCACTATGTATGTATAATTGATATCATGCATTTTAACATTGATAATCACGGGTGGTGTGACAATATAACTTCATTGAAATTTAATTGATTAAAATACAAAATCGAGCACAACCTTTGAGTTATATTTGATGATTGAAGTAATCCATGAGCAGTGGTTGATTTAGATGCTGAACAAAGTGGGAATAAGTGGTTGTTTATGCATTTGGGAATTAATTTTAAATATTAAATGGATAAAAAAGAGGAATAGAGATCCCTTACAGATTGTTGTGGAATGCATATTGTCTTGTTTCATGACACTATGTTAAATATTTGATTATGAATAGTGAGCTAGATAATACACAGTAGCTATTTATTGGGTCACAATGGTCATTTGGTTGATGTATTTCATTTTACAGAATGGTTTTATGGATTACTTAATTAATTTTATGAATAGTACCCACTCTCTTCCCCTACCATTATTTCGTTTTTCTCTAATTACAACCCCATAGCCTTCCCACATTCATTTTTCACTCCTTGTTCTAAAATTGATTACAGTCAAGAAGAATTATGTATTAATATAGTTGGAAGTCACAGTTTCTTGGTTGGATCATAGTGGTGTTTTCTTTGGTTTGCATTACAATTGATTGTTGTTGTCTTTGAGCAGTAATCGTGTCTCCCCCCCCTCATTATATCATGTTTCTCTCAATACAAGCCCCTCACATTTCCCAGAACGTTTTGTTCACCCTCTACTCATTGACAAATGACTAAACAATTTGTATGGATTGGATTGCATGGGTTTGATATATTGCTGAGCCAAAATCTATTTCATATTTCCTGAAGCCCTCTTTAGATAAACCGATCGGTCGCCTGACTGTTATAGTGCCATTGAGAATGATACTCGGGAAGATACTCTCTAGTACCTGGGTAGTTGGATAGTATGGCTAAGGGCACAATCTAGCCTCCTTAGTTAGTGCCCTGAGATATTGGGTTGAGTACTATTGTTGGACCCTACATGTATATCAAAGAGATATAGAACAGGGCAAACCCTTGTCTGTAGAACCCTTGAATACCTAACCCTGAGGGACAAGAACTTAAAGAAATTAAAAAAGACAAGATCTATTGCCACACAATTGTGTTTAGGTTGTCAAATCACTATACATTTCTTCCTAGTTAAGCATTTGGGCATTTCATCACTGCAGTATTCTTCAGACCGGAGTATAACTCCGCAGGTGTAAAAAAACAAAATATGGATTCACCATTATTTGAGAACTATTCCATTGGATTCATCTGTTCTCCCTTATCACGTTAATACATATCATTTTTCAACAAAATTTTTGACCCCACCTGCCCCATTTCGGTTCCCTCGTCATCATGGTCCATACCCGTAGCCAAGACTTGGAAGCTCACTTCAATACCTTGCAATCTAATCTCACTGAGACCCAACAAGAAGTGAAACAACTCAGTGCCAATGTTTCCACCATCAATACAACCATGCAGTCCTCAATGGAGGAAATCAAACAAGACCTGACCACCCATCTTGAATCTGTCTTTTTGACGCTCTGCACCAAGCTGCATATCCCTATAGATAACCCTTTATCTGACCCACCTCCACATACTGAAGTTGAAACTTCCTCTCATTCCCATAACTTTCAACACCATCAATTTCAACATGACTTACGCCTTCCGTGGGTGGATGTGACCAAATTTTATGGCTCAGATCCCACTAGTTGGGTAACCCAAATGGAACATTATTTATCTTTATATGGCATTATAGATGACTTGGCCAAACTCTGGTATGGTGTTATCCATGTAGATCAAGAACGTTGGCAATGGTGGAAATGGAGAAAAACTTCCCGTCAAGGGTATATTTGTTGGACACACTTTGTGGCAGAGCTTTATGAATGCTTTGACACTCACACCAACCATTTGGGTCATTTGACAAAGTTGAAACAATTAGGAACAATGGAAGACTTTATAGCTGCTTTTGAGCACCTGTCTTTTCGGACAGAGGGCATATCTGATGCCTTTTTCCGAGAGTGTTTTATCAGTGGCCTCAAGGATGAGATTCGGGCCCATGTCTTCATGGCTCAGCCTCATAGTTGGTTGGAAGCGACTAAAAGAGATAAAGAAGCACAAGAGGTTGTATCTTCTCAAAACTAGAAACCCTCCTTTATCCCTTGCACTAAACCAGTAAATCACACTACTCCCTCTGCTCCACTAAAGATCCAAAAATTGATGAGAGATGAAATGTTTGAATGTCAACTCAAAGGCCTTTGTTATAATTGTGATGACAAATACTTCCCGGGCCACAAGTGTAAGGAACAAAATATTTTTATGGCCATCTCAGAGGATATTTCGAAAGAGGAGTTTGAAAATCCCCTTGTGTCTGAGTTACCTAAAACCACTGACATCACCCCTCCCTCAGACCCTCCCGAAGTCAAACTAGTCATTTCCCTAAATTATCTCACTAGCTTCTCTGCTCCCCAAACCCTCAAGCTAATCGATCACATCAAGCATAGGAAGGTCATCATTCTGGTTGATAGTGGAAGGACCCATAATTTTATTCATCACCACATTGCCCAAGAAACTCATTTCTACATCCATGCAATCAATAATTTCCAAATCATGATTTCCAATGGTGGCTCCATGAAATGTGGAGGGCGTTGTGAAAATGTTCGTCTCCAAATTGGTGACTACCACCTGAAATCTCATATGTTTTCTATCGACATGGAAGGTTATGACATTGTGTTGGGTGCATATTGGCTAAGGAATTTGGGTCCCATTCTCATGGATTTTAAGGAATTAACCATGCAATTTGACCAGGAGGGCCAACAATATAAGTTCCAAGGCATCACCGTCGGTTCACTTGAGATCATTAGTTCCCATCACATGGAAAAGATGCTCACAAAAGTTCATTCTGGTGTTATTTCCCAACTCCATGCCATACAAGCCACAGTGATACCCTCGGTGTTGCAAGACCTCCAATCCATCCTTTATAAACATCAAGTGGTATTTTCCACTCCCTAGGGACTCACTCCTTCCCGTGGTGTTCATGATCATTACATTCTCCTTGTACCAGGAATCCTTCCTCTCAATATTCGTCTGTATCGTCACCCCTTTTCCCAAAAAAATGAAATTGAGAAAATGGTCCAGGAACTCCTTAACACAAGCGTTATCTGCCCTAGTATGAGACCCTACTCTTCTTCGGTGGTCATGGTCCTGGAGAAAGAAGGTTCTTGGCGAATGTGTCCTGAATTACGGGCCCTCAACAAACTTACCATTAAAGACAAATTTCCCATTCCTGTCATTGATGACCTCTTGGATGAATTGAGTGGCACCTAGTTCTATACTAAACTTTATCTTCGTTCTTGATACAACCAGATACATATGAAATAGGTAGAAATTCCCAAGACTTCCTTTAGAACTCATGATGGCCATTATGAGTTTTTGGTCATGCCCTTTGGCTTGTGTAATGCCCCCTCCACCTTCCAATGCCTCATGAATCATGTCTTTGGTCCTTTTCTCCATCATTTTATATTAGTTTTCTTTGATGATATCCTCATCTATAGCAAAACCTGGACATACCATCTTGCTCATGTGGATCAAGTTCTCCATGTACTCTCTCAGCACCAACTTTTCCTGAAACAATATAAATGTGCTTTTGGCACCTTAGAAGTCAAGTACTTGGGCTATTTGGTTGGAAAGGATGGCATCAGGGTGGATCCTAAAAAAAATGAAGCTATGCAAGACTGGCCTCACCCAAATACTCTCAAAATCTTGCGTGGATTTCTGGGCTTAACAAGTTATTATCACAATTTTGTTAAGAATTATGGAAAGATTGCAACACCTCTCACTGCACTCCTAAAAAATAACTCTTTCACTTGGACTCCAACAGTTGCTCAAGATTTTCAAACCTTGAAGATGACCATGTGCACCACTCCAGTCCTGACCCTTCCTAATTTCACAAAGACCTTTGTCTTGGAATGTGATGCTTCAGGGAAAGGAATTGGTGTTGTCCTTATGCAAGAGAGTTGGTCGTTGGCCTTTACCAGCAAGCAAATGTCTGAAATAAATCTGAGAAAATAAATATATGAAAAGGAAATGTTGGCTATTTTTCATGTCGTTGATCTGTGGAGCCCTTATCTATTGGGGCAACGCTTCCAAATTAAGACAGACCATCAAAGCCTCAAGTATTTTCTGGAACAACTCATTTCCTCCTCGGAGCAACAAAAATGGGTGACTAAGCTCTTTATATATGATTATGAGATAATTTACAAGAAAGGAAAATACAATGTGGTTGTGGATGCACTTTTCCGAAAATATGAATATGACAAATCCCTTTCTTCTCTTTCCTTCATTGTACTAGATTGGCTCCAATCCGTTCGCCAGGAATGGCTACACAATCCCAAAAGTTCGCATCTGATCCAACAATTCCAGTCCAATGCTTCAGCTTCCCCAAGGTACTCTTGGCTCCATGATGAGCTTCGATACAAAGGCCATTTTTATTTAAGTAAACAATCAAAACTTAAATCCACAGTACTTTCTGAGCTTCATGCTACACCCAAAGATGGGCACTTCGAGTTTACCAAAACCTATGACAGGGTCAAACGTTCTTTTTTTCTGGGATAGTATGAAACAAGACATTCATAATTTTGTTCCTGAATGTGATGTGTGTCAATGCAACAAGGGAGAAACAGTCAAATCTCTGGGCACACTACAACCGCTTCTGATTCCACCTGCTATTTGGAGGGATACCTCTATGGATTTTATTACAGGCTTACCCAAATCGTAAAATAAATCAGTCATCATGGTGGTTGCAGATCGCCTTTCCAAGTATGCTCTTTTTTGTGCTCTTCAACACCCATTTACACCATCCACGGTGGCTCAAATTTTCATGGATTAGGTCTTCAAGATTCATGGCATGCCGCATTCTATTGTTTTTTATCACGACCCAACTTTCACCAGAAATTTTTGGCAAGAACTGTTCAAGATACAAGGCACCCAATTGCATCTCAACACATCTTATCATCCCCTGACTGATGGTGAAAAAGAAGTTGTCAACAAGTGTTTGGAAACATATTTGAGATGTTTTGCCTCAAAAAATCAAAATAAGTGGGCTCAATGGTTACCCCTAGCTTAATGGTGGTACAACACTTCATACCATACAACTACATACATGACTCCTTTTGAAGTGGTATATGTAAAAAATCCACCTTCACTTCTCTCATACTTACCGGGTGTCTCAAAGGTCTAGGCGGTTGACCAAACACTTACAGTTCACGAGGCTATTCTCTATACCCTCAAAAATAATTTGGTCATGGCACAGAATCACATGAAGCAACAAGCATATTAAGGTTTCTCTGAATGTCAATTTGCAGAAGGGGATCAAGTGTTTCTTCGACTGCAACCTTACAAGAAAAATTCCCTCAAGGTCAAGCATTGTCAGAAGCTAGCACGCAAGTTTTATGGTCCTTATTCCGTTCTAAAGAATGTGGGATAGGTGGCCTATCAGTTATCTTTTCCCATTCATTCTAAGCTACATCCTGTTTTTCATGTTTCATGCTTAAAGAAGGTGATTGTAACTAAGTGCCAAATTCAAACAAACCTTCCCAAGTTGGACGAAGAAGGATCCATTTGGCTACATCCACAAACAGTTTTGGACCAGTGTGAGCGTCGCTTGCGTCAGAGAACCATCAAGGCAGTGTTAGTCCAGTGGAAAGATACAACTCCAGTAGATGCCACTTGGGAACCAACTACCATTCCACACCAATTTCCACATCTCAAGCCTTGAAGATAAGGTTGCTTTTAAGGGGGGGGGACATGTTAGGTTCCTAACCCACACATAGGTAGAACAATATACTTGGATGTAATAAAGGTCAATATTAATAAGGCCTTGCAATAAAATAGAATAAGTAGAATGTAAGAATACCTAATAGAATATTTTGCTTCTAGAAGGATCTTCCTCTAGATGCTTCTTTTGATAGACATATTTAGTATAAATAGGAGTCGAGGGTATGAGAACCCTATCTTGGATATTATTGTAATAGAGATCTGCTTGACTGGAGGTTGCCCCCTCGAAGAGGCCCGTGAACATTGCTCTCAGAATCAATGTGTTATTTTTGTTGTTATTCTTATATCATTTCAGTGTTGTTGTGGTGATTGTTCTAGTTATATTGTTGTTATTCTGCCATTTCTAGCATTTTATTTCTTTTTTGCATACCTTTTATATCTGGTATATTACATAAGTGTCATGCTATTTATGAGTCATGAACCCGTAGTTTCATTGTTACTCTAGGGGATCATCTCTACAGAATAATAGAGGTAGTTCCAACTATTGTCCCACCTAAACAGTGCCACAAGTTAGTATCTCATACTACAAATTCAGCTTCTTCACAATTTGTTCAAAAGGGGAACAAAAGGATATTTCAACCACTACAACCTTGGTCCAAGAACCTTCTATCCAACAGAAGCAGGTAGACACGATTGCAACAAAACACAAAGATTACTTTTACACACAGTCATCTCAGATATCCCGAATGATATAACATAGTCAACCCTGCCAACAACAGGTTCATGACATCCTTCCACAAATCGAGCAGTGTGACGTCTCCAACAAGGCAAGCAACTCACCAAGATTTAGATTCAACAAATGCTTCCCTCTCTCCCCTGTGAACTCAACACAATGGAGACCATTTCTTCCTAAGGAGGGAGGATTGATCCAGGTGGATATCAGTGGCCAACCACCTATTCCACGAGCTCGAAAAAACAATTTTCCATCTTGGCGGTTTTTCAACCTTTTTTTGGGTTCCAAACTTTCAGAGCCATTTTGAGGCCCTAAATGACATTTTTTGGGGATTCGAGGTCTAGGCAATCGCCCAAGGTAGTAGCTTGGACCACTTGAAAATCATTCTTCTCAGTTAGACCTTTCCAACGGTGTACCGAGTGTCCCAAACAGAGATCGTATGAAAAACTTACGCCCCCGGGAAGTTGACGTATCAACTAACCCCATCGGGGCCCACAAACCTTTTAGATTTTCATCTTCCGGGGTTAGGGTTTTGGATTTTTATTATGTTAAAAAGGCCCTTAGAACCTCATTTTAATAATCATATTATTGTGAATGTGAGTAGAAGACACATCTCTTCTCAGAGATAAGTTGCCACCATTCTAGCGAGTCTTTCACTCTATATTTTTATAGTCTTTATACATTTTCTCTCATTAATAGAAAATTGTGTATTATTGTATCTTTGTGTTTATGGTTGCATATCTGATACATTCTATTATATTGTTGGATATCCAAGATATCTCTGTACATTTATTTATTATATCTTTGCTCTCATTTCATGCTGAAAATAATCTGGATCATTATTAGTCTTAGATATTTCATTGACGGAAACACTTGCACATTGGTGGGGAACTCATAAGGAGAAGATTAATAATTGGTTTCAATTCAAGAGGTTACTGCGCATCAGATTTGGCATAGAGTAGGAGAATAAATACTTGGAGAAGTATGATGGGATTGGACAACCCAAAGAACATATAGACATGCGCATGATTCAATGGATATTGGTACCACCAGAGGAATGGCCACATCAGTTCATTCATACAATGGAAGGCATCCCAAAGAATTGGTATACAAAACTAGAACAATGCAAAGGAACTTCCAATTGGTATTGGTATTATCACATTTTTATTTGAGCATGAGAATCCAAACGTGGATACAACACTAAAGGTAGTAAGAGATATGATATTTGAAGAACCTTAATTTGAAATTGTCACAACATATCAGAATCATAATAGAAATACTATCAGACAATCGTTACACTGTTATCATGTCACAGAGCATGATCCATCAGTAGAAGAAAACCTGCGTGATATTTAGATCACATAAATAGAAGGGAAAAGAGAATTGGAGGGACCACAATTTGAGTTAGAAGAATATGTTTCACCATTGAATATCAAGAAAGTTAACATTGGAATAGAAGAAAATCCAAAGATTGAAATTATTGGTGATTATTGGGAAAACTAGATAATGGAAATCATCACATAGTTATTGTGTGAGTACAATGACTTATTTCTAGCAACATTTTCAGAGATTAAAGGGGTAGCAAGAGAAATTAGAGAGATGAATATTCCTTTAAGACTAGAAGCTATACCAAGAAGACAGATACCTTAAACATTGAATCCAATATATAAGCAGAAAGTGAAGGCAAAAATTGACAAAATGTTAGAGGTTGGTATCATAGAACCTATTGAAGAATCGGAGTGGATTAACCCCATGGTATTTCAAGAGAAGAATCAAGGGGGAATAATGATCTGTGTAGACCTAAATAAGTTGAATGATGTTTGTCTGCATGATCCTTTCCCTACTCCATTTACAGATGAAGTCTTGGAGAATGTAGGAGTCCAAGAAGCATATTCATTCACTGATGAGTTTTTAAGATATCATCAAATCAAGATAGCACCAGAGGATTGACACAAAACTAAATTTTCTATAGAATGGGGTTCATATAAATACATAGTAATGCCTTTTGGTTTGAAGAATGAACTTGCAATTTTTTCAAGAGTAGTAGTAGTAGCCTTTAAGGATTTTATTCATAAGTTTTTGGAGGTTTATTTGGATGATTGGACAGTCTTTAGTTTATTGAAAGTTCATGTTGAAGTGTTAAGAATGATTTTATATAGGTGTATAAAGTTTCATATATCATTGAACATTAATTAATGTATTTTCAGTGCACCATTTGGGATTTTGTTAGGGAATGTGGTGTGTAAAAAGGGTTTGTTGGTTGATCCTGTGAAAATTGTTGTCATAGTTAATCTACCACCACCTAAGTTAGTGCGCCAGTTAAAATAGACTTGTTCATATAGGTTACTATAGGAAGTTTATAAGGATTTATGCACATATTACTGAACCAATGGAGAATTTGTTGAATAAGGATATCAAATTTCAATGGAATGATGAGTGCCAACAAAGTTTGGAAATTTTGAAGGAGAAAATGGTGACTGCACCAATTTTTGTATTTCCAGATTGTTCAAAAGAATTTCATGTGCATGTGGATGCATCTTCAGTAGCAATTGGAGCAGTATTGACACAACTAGGAGAAGGTGATATAGATCATGCTATGACATTTGCAAGCAGGAAGTTGTCAGATTCATAATAGAACTAGAATACAACAGAAAGAGAAGGGTCAAGTATGGTATATGAATTGTAAAAGTTCAAACATTACTTGTTAGGTCAACACTTCAAGATGTTTACAGATTATTCTTCTCTTAGATATTTTTTCAATAAGCCAGTGTTGGGGGAAAGAATATTCATATGGTTGTTTTTGTTTCAAGAATCAGATTTTGAAGTTATTTTGAATTGTGGAAGACTAAATGCAAGACCAGATAATCTATCTAAGATAACTAATGGAGAAGAACCAAGAAGTTTGGAAGACAAATTTCCTGATGCACAAATTCTTTCAGTTCAAATTGTTAATGAATATATTGCTAACATTATTGAGTTTTTGAGCATAGGATACTCACCAAAGGAATTTAATATTGCGAAAAGAAGAATTTGGTAGTTAGATTTACATACTGTCAATTGATTGTAGGACACTTATATAATATTGGTTCATATAACATTCTAAGGAGATGTGTTATGGAGCATGAACGTCCTATCATTTTGGTAGAGACACATGACGAAATAGATGGATGACACTATGCAGGGAAGGATATTGTGCAAAAGATATTGCGTCTGGGATTATGTTAGTAAACAATTCATAAATATGCAAAGGATTATTGTTAGAATTGTGATGTATGTCAGAGAGTTGGAAACCATCCAGGAGGGATGAGATGTCATTAATACCTTGGGTAACTTTGAAGGTATTTGATAAATGGGTAGTAGATTTCATGGGACCAATTAATCCACTAGCTAGAAGATAAGGAGAAAGTTATATCATTACAGTGACAAAATATTTAACAAGATGGGAAGAGGAAACAACAATAAAATATTGTATCACATAGACTGCAACACACTTCTTATTTGAACATGTAGTTACAAGATTTGGATTCCCTAGAATTCTGATGAGTGATCAAGGAACTCATTTTATCAACAGTACAATCCAGAAAATGCTTGAAGAATTTGAGGTACATCATCAGAGGAGCACTCCATATCATCCTCAAGATAATGGAACAATATAATCATTTAACAGGATTTTGGAGAATGCCTTGACTAATATTTGTAATGTGAAAAGGGATGATTGGGACTTGAAGATACCAACATTGTTATGGGCCTATATAACTACGTGAAAGAAGATAACATAGTAGACACTCTTCATACTCATGTATGTACAAGAAGAAGTAGTTCTATTGGGGTATTTTATATGTATTTTGTTCATTACAACTATTATAGATATGACAGAAAGAGGCGTAGCTCAAGAAATATTGGCTCAACTCATGGAACTTGAAGAAGAAAAAATTATAATTAGTTTTCATTAGGAAGTAAAAAAAAAGTAAAGGATAAGGCTTGGCAT
Organism: Picea sitchensis; assembly: GCA_010110895.2. NCBI lineage: Eukaryota > Viridiplantae > Streptophyta > Pinopsida > Pinales > Pinaceae > Picea > Picea sitchensis. The sequence goes on from SNQJ01S0011655.1 coordinate 89,914, forward strand.
GACTTAAAATAAAGAAGAATAAATTTAAGGAAGGAGATATGGTTCTCCTCTATGACAGTAAATATTTGCAACACCTAGGGAGTTTCAGGATGCATTGGCTAGGGACATATAAAATAAAGTCTATCACATATGGAGGTGTTGTGCAATTGCAGGATTTAGAAGTCAAGGAAATTCAAGGGTTGGTGAATGGTATTCAATTGAAACTATATAGGAACAACTGACCCAGTCACCCTTGGTAATTGCAAGGTGGAAGTTAGACTTGTATAGATTGTATATAGTAGGAGTTAAAAGTAGAAAAAAGAGAAAAAAAAGAGTAGAAAAATGAGAAAACTCCAAAAAGAAGTAGGTAGATGGTTATGTGGTAAATAGATAATTGAAGGATACAATGAATAGTAGAAGCTACAAAAATCTATGACATAACTTGAATACATCGTGCGATAGGAAAATATAACTAGACAAAAAATGCAACATGACAGTACATAGAGCAACCAAAAACATAAAGACGATGACTGAAAAAGTGGAATATGACAGAGCATTTATGACATGCCTTATAAAAGTAGGAAACATGCAAAGTAAGCATCATTGTGACTTAGAGAAAACAAGAGTTAAGGAGAAAACACACAGAGCGAGCAAGTATCCTCAAAGCTTTCAGCAAGGATTTAGAGCAGTAGGTTCAAGATTTTGCAATATGACACCACCGAAGGTCGGGGATCCTAGTCGAGTTTCCAAAAACACATGAACTGCTGCAAATTCCACAGAGCAAGAAGCCACAAAGGAAGAAAACCTTATTCAACTAGAAGGAATTGTCGATGTGGATGCGATCCCATCACCCATCGAGGAACTAGTTTTCCCAACACTTGTAGAAGAACAAGATCATGTTGTGAAGAAAATGGATGGGGATCCAAGGGTTGAACATAAAATCCCCATTGAAACACATAACCCTCCATACAACTAGGTTCCACAGAAAAATGGGGAAGATGACAAAAAAATAGAATTTAATGAGCCTAGGGTAGAGGTTGAACCAATACATAAACCTATCATAGGGACAACACCGCAAATAGAGGAACGTGTCTAGTATAAGATCTTATAGGTGAACCAAATTTAGACACAGAAACAAAAGAGGATGTGTGCCAGGAAGTAGGGCCATCCATCGCGACAGAAAAAAGAAAGGGGAAATATCCATTGCAGAGGTCACCACGCAAATAGGAAGAATTCACAATAGCACTACCACATGTACCAGAAGGAGTGAAAATACTTCCTAACATTTTAGGATGTGTAGAAAAACTGAGATACATAGATCATGACATAGTAGATAGAGATAAATTCCTGAATTTGAACAATTAGTATATATGGAAAGTAAAGGGGTAGTTTCATATAGAATCCCAATATTAGAACCAAAACAATGGATGATAGGGTTATACAACATAGGGATAATGAACCTACTGGAAATCCCTCATTTTGAACGCGGAAAGGATGTGAATAATTGTGTCAATTTTTTTTGGCATTAGTACATGGGGGGATTATGTGGCTGGACAGGACAATATCAATCAATGTTGTTCTAATTGCAATAATAACGGGTATGCCCATAGATGGTGAGAATCCTGAACAATACCTAGATGAAAAAACTAAGGAGAATACCATGATAGAGAAGATGAAGAAAACATATGGAATAGTGAGAGGGTCTTAGGGAATTATAATAAATAGGATCAACGAACCTGCAACAAGAATGGAAACAAATTTAATGGCATGCAAATTGCTAAGGAAGTGTTGCAAGGAAGAAGCACTAACAAGAGTGATAGAAATAATCTCACAATGCGTGAAAGGGGATTTACTTAGCTGAATCCCATACTTATTGAACTTATTTTTGGAAGATTGAAAATATGCACAAGACTTAGGCACAAAGTTCCATTATTCATGGCTCATCATACTTATAGGATTAGTAGGATGGACACACCCCAAATATAGTGCATTATGTCAAAGGATAGGAAACTATCATGCAACATAATGTTGGATGCTTACGTTGACCTGAGTTCTACCTTTAGGTTTCAACAAAACTGTACAAACCATCGTCCCTTCTGGAGACCAGAAGGATACACCGCACAAAGAGTACATAGTGCAGTCTCACCCAAGATGGCTTATGGGTGACTACAGGACACATATGTTTACATTCATGGAAGGGATGGTGCTTATGGGGATGTTAGAACTGTATTCCTCTTTAAGTACCTTATTCTATTATACCATTCAAATCTACCATTCATTTATCATTTAACATTCATTATATATAAATATCATAGCTATTCTAGTGTGCATTGTAAATAAACTCTAACAGATTCATTCAATTAACCATGCATTCATTCATCATAAGCATGTAAAAGTAATCCATAAGAGAAAACATACACATAGACACCATGGCTTACAGTGGTTACCCCGCCCCCGAGCTACGTCCACAAATATCTATCTTCTTTATTCATCTTTATCAAAATAGGTCACTGCATGCATTACATCAAAAACATTTCACACTCTGTGATGCTGACCAGTGTCGCACCAAGCTGCACAGCTTGCAACTTGACCCTCAGATACAATTCATGCATCTCAAAACTAACTCCATCGACTAAGCTCTTCAGCTCTCAATAAAAATAGTAATGTGACTCAAAACATAACAAAGACTTAATCTCGTCAAAAACTAAATGAGATTTTATCCAGTAATACATAAGTTACATTATCTCCTCAAATCTCACAATTCCTATTTATACTACCAAAATGGGTAAAAACTCTTACATCATTACTCAAAACCCTAGCCATAATGGATTAGACTTGTCCACTTATTAACCTCTTTCATGCGGTTGGTCTTAGATCCAACCATTTCCTTGCTTTGACTTTGTGCTTCTTCCCTTAGTTCCCAGCGGGTTGCTTCCTTTATCTTCTTGTGCACTACTTTCCCTTCTTTCCTAGCATGCACTTCTTCCTTTGGTCCATTACTTAGTTTCTTACCTCGTTGTTTGTGCTATACCAAAAAATATCATGTTCCAATAGGCCCCCAAAACTTATATGTGGCTCTTCTCGAGCCACTTAGGCAGTGTTTACCTCCCTAAAAGACTTTTCCAAATCCTGAAATCAACTTGAAATCTCCTTATCGCAAGTCTTCACCTGTGCACTCTTTTCTGCAACAAAATCCACAATCTATGTAGTGAGATGTTCCTTCATCATATCTTGATCCCCCAACTTAATATTTTCCATCTGGACCTTGGCTGCATCCATTTTTTTTCAAAACATTTTATGCATCCTTCTATAATGGCTCTAGTTGAGCCTTCCTCATCTGCTTCTCTACCTAGATTAACTTTACTTCTGCCTATAGATTCTTTATTCCTTGTGCGCTCCTTAGACTCTCCTGAATTTTCATAGCCTTTTTATTCTACTTCAAATCATGTGCGGTTGTATTAATGCCTTCCTCCTTTTGTTCCAGTGCCTGCAAATTTTCATCCTCTGCATAATTGTCCATAGTTGTGCACTTTTATCATATAACTCTGCAATGTCCTTAATACTGTTTTCCATATTTTCCATGTGCCCTGCAAATTCCTTCTCTATTTGCGATCTTAATTTTGGTGGTGTGCTTGGTATGACCTTCACTAATAGGTATGAAATTTCTTGTTTGTACCCTTCGATAGTCTGCGCTATCTTTTGGATCATTTCTTCTGCGTTGAGCTCTTCTACTAGTGCATTTTCTAGAATAGTTTGAAATACTTCCTCAAGTCTTTGTTCTAGATTCTTTGCACATTGTTTTTCCTCATATCACTCGAGCTGCAATTCTTTGAGGGATATTTCCAATACCTCCTTCACTTCCGTTCCTATCTCCAAGCTTTTCACATCTATCCTAGACCTTGATTGTACTTCATTAGTGACATTGATATGTAACTTGTATAATGTTTTGGTTGGAATCTTGGACAACACCAAGTCCAACTGATCTATCTCCTTAAAAAATGTTTATGGTGTATCCTCATCTACTTGTAGCATGCCTTGGCTTATCTGGAACATATCACTTCATGTTATGGTTACATGGACTATCTTATTTTCTTCATGTACTATCCCCTATTGTGTTGTGCTTCTCTGTTGCACGACGTTGATCTATAGGTTCTCCAGGACTTCTTTAACATCCATTAGTTTTTTCATGAATTCTTCTCTTTGGGATTCCATGACATATAAGGCTTCTTCTCCTTGATCTCGTACTTTAGCTTCCACCAATTTTTCATCGTCTTCAGTGATTGTGAGCCCAAGGGCCGTATTTTATGACTTCATATTATTGATTTGTTCTCTTATCTGCATTTTTTATTTCCTCTTTGGTGGTATTTCTCTTTGTGCAGATTTCTCCTGGATAGAGATAGTATCCTTCTTTTGTGCTTCCCCATTGGTTCATTCTGCATGCTTACTTCCTAATATTGAGGCCCTTGGTATTGTTTCTTTCTTCCTCTGCTTCTTTACTATCATCACACTTTATATTGGTTGTGTGTGCTATGATGCTTTCTTGGTATTGGATACTAGGATACTTGATATATGTGATGTGCCATCTTCTGCTTGTTCTTTTCCCTTTTCTCCTTTCCCAACAGCCACAGGTACCTTCCACTAATATGTCCATTCATCTATTACCAATTGGACTTCTTCTAATGTGATGCAATACTGCATATTTAACGATGTCTTCTTAGGGTATATTTTGGCTTGTATCCATATATTATGCCTATATTCCTTGAAGTTCACTATTCCTTCATTCTCCTTCACAACTTCAAGTGAAATCCTCCATGTGTCTACAATTTTATCCTACATCTCCTAAATGTACATACCAAAATATTTTGAATTATCTTTCCTCTGCTTAGGATCTGTGTTGTGTCACAGAGTTATATATCTTTTTGTGCCGCACTTTCCACTTCTGGTGCAGAAGACTGAGTATTTTTGTTTTTCCCATGCATCTAAAGCTATAAAAATCAACAACCATGAATAGTGGAACTTTTTTCCAGAATATTGTGCATCTCTGCAATATTCCAAAAAGAGGTTGAGAAAACACAACGATGAACTAAGAACTGTCCCCTTCACACACTACACGGTTATGGCTACCACTCCTATTGGTGCCTCTTCCTTGTGACATTTTCTAAGTAACTTACAGGCCATCGATTTTGTCACTAATCTGGTGTCTGGGTCATTGATATTCTTGATGATCATACCTATGCTTCCCCTGTCTATGCCAAATTGGGCCTTCACTTCTTCTACAATGGCCTTCTCCTTCATTTTATCATCCAAATATTTCTCATGTTTCACCCCATCTGTTGGAAAGCTTGTAATTTTTGTGATTAAGTCGACATCAATTAGGACAGGTCTATCCATCCACAAAAGCCCTCCATGTACTCGCACCAATAATTACTTCATGCATGCATTGACATCCTTCCCACTTCTGAGGTGCGGTATTTCCAATAAATTCATAATTCCATAGTTGTAAAGTCCTATAATCCATAGTTTGGGTTCTAGTATCGGGATTCCTAACAACTTTACCCCTTTTTTCTCCATGTAAAAATCTTGCAAAAGATATGGAAATTTAGCTACTTTTGTCACATCCTAGTCTGCATAATTTATCTTAGAAACAAACCCCATCATATCTTCTACAACTATGATTGAATATAGAATGTGGGGAAATGAAAGTGACACATGTTTTTGTGTGTGTCTTGTTACTGTTGACCTCATCTTTCTTTTTGATGGCCTTGCTGTCCTGATCTGTTCTTCCTCCTCCATTTCATGATCTGCATCATTTTCTTCCTTGACCTATGGGGGTTCCTCTTCTCTAGGTTTTTTCAATGTCTCTAGTTTGTCTGGTTCGGTCTTCTCACTATCTTCTTCATTATGTTCTCCCTCTATGTGTGTTGCTCCTGGGTTTTCTTCCTTAGTGTTTATTTCTACACTAGGGTTTTGATATTATCCTGCCTAGTTTATTTTTGTTTCTTCTTCCTATGGCTAATTGATTCACTTTACATCGACACAATATATTACACATCAATGACCTCTACCGTATCCTCTGTTTATTTATTGGTGCTTCTGTTCCTTTGTGCGAATTGACTGGGTACTCTGAACTTTGGCAATGCCATTGTTCTAACTCGAGAAAATTGCACTGTCAATCTAAGATCAACTCTTCAATTTCCTCACACAGTCGCACCCTATTCATTCATTTTCTTTTGTTTTCCCAAAATCACAAGTGTTTTATTTTTCCATGTTTTTCCCCTTTTATAAAATCTGTCATAAATTCTCTTATGCTCCCTCTTTTTTCCATTCACCGATTTTTGTCTATCCAATCATTTTTCATCCTGGCATGTTATGTTCACTTTTTCCGTTGTGCAGTGTCTTGAATTTTGTTGCAACAATTTGTTGTCTATTGCGTAGTTTTGTCATTCAACTTTCTAAATTTTTTTGTGCACTACATCTTCCAACTTTCTGTCTACCACTTATACATCTACCTACTTCTTTTTGGATTTTTCTCATTTTCCTATTTTTTTTTTCTTTTTCTTCTTTTAACTCCTACTATATACAATATGTAGAAATCTAAACTTTTTTGTTGCAATTAATGAGGTTTAATGTGTTGACTTCCCCTATTTCAATCGACTACCATTTACCAGCCCTTGAATTTCCTTGCCTGCTAAGTCCTACAACTACACAACACCTCCATCTGTGACAAACTTTATCTCATATGGCCCTAGCCAAAGCATTCTAAGCTTCCCTGGGTGTTTTTTGGGCCCGATATATGATCACTTTTATGAAGGTTATTATACACTTTTGCCACATGTACATATGTGTTTTTCATATTTTAAAGGAGCTTTTTGAAGAATTTCATGATAAAACGGTATGATCGACATAAGGTACATGTGATTCATGTTTAATGATTGTATTACGTATAATTCATCATGTTTTATGATTACAAAGATCTAATTCATGTTTTTCTGGTGTTACAGGGAAAAAACGCACCACGCTTTTTCTTCCAGCACTTGATTGGCACTCCTTCCAGCACTCATTTCAGCACTTGATCCGACACTTTGTCCAACACTACGTATTGCACAAAAATGTAGGGTGACTTGGCGGTTATGGTATTGGTGGATAGTGATGGGAAAATCAGGCACGTGGGTTTTGTTCATGCTTTCCCCCTCCAGCTACTGAGCTCCCAAGAACTCAGTTTCAGTTGCTCAAGGGGGTGATTATTGGCTCTCTCTGTTTTATCAGTTAGGGCATCATTTATTGCAATTTACCAAAATTAGAAGTGGTTCGACCCTCCTATGGTCGACCACTTGGTCTGTAAACTTTATAAATACCACTGAGGTGGTTAGATGATTTTTAAGTAGCATAAGCATTAGAATTGTCAATTGGATAGACAAAAAAACGATTTTACTCTGTTTTGAGTTTTTACATTGCCAAATTATGCCAGAGCTGTGTTTTTGAGTTTTTATGGTGAATTCATCTTGTTGAGCGCGTGGTGTACATTTAGGAAGTGACCACGACTTGATGAGGGGCCCACCAATAGTCTGGTAACTGTATTCATGTTTGTTTATGCATCTCCTAATTTAATTGTTCTCTTTATTTTCTGTACATGCATATTTTTATTGTGTTAATTAGTTTGTTGTAGTTTAATTGTTTTGATTTTCTTTTGCAGGTTAGAATGATAAGATGTGTTAGCATGCATTGATCTTGTAGATTAGGAACATACTTGCAAGTCTCTATACTAACCCCATATGCAATTAGATGTTATATTATTCTTTGATTTATGATTTTATAGTCAAGTTTAAAATAGAGTTTAATTAGAATAGAACAAAGTTTGATTTGTGTTTTCTTTGACAGGGATTTGATAGATGGATAGAATTAATTCCAGTTTTTAATTATAGCTTACTTATTTCAGTTTTAGATAGATCTCGTTTAATTAGTTGTTGGTTAATGTAGATTGTTAGTTTACTTTTCAATATCATACTTTAATTTAGGTTTGTAATCATTTCCTTATTGCAGTTTGAATTGCTAGAATAGACATAGAATAGTTTCATTTTACGTAATTTCCTTTCCTAGAATTAAATTGCAATTATATTTCTTAGTTAATGGTTGAATCTGGTTTTGCTTACATATTTTAGAAGTATAATGATGATCTTGTTATGTTGTTGATGTTTTATACATGAATATGCAGGGCATTTAACATTGTTTTGTCATGGCTAAATTCTCATTGGATTGTTTAATCCATACCTTTCACTTTGCCATTGAGATTACTGTTGAGCTTATACCACTTGAATTGTCCTTTGTTGTCAAGTGACATCGAGATATTATCCCAGACCGAAGACATTCACACAACCACCAACATTATATTTGAATTGTCATAGGTTAAAAGATAGTTTTCCTATTTTCGTAGATTAAAGATAGTTTCTTTCTTTCATAGATTAGAAGAGATAATTTTCTTGCTTTTGTAGATCAGAAGATATAGTTTTATTGTTGCTGTAGGATAGATAGACTTTGATTTGATAGATTAGATAATAGTTTACTTATCATAGATTAAGCATTAGTTGGTAGTTCTTCTTGCTTTCAATAAAATAGATTTCCTTTCATGCATTAGAAATAGTTTTGCATTGAGCATTTAGTCCACTTGCCTCTTAGGCTAAATAGTTGTTCAATGAGAAGTTTTAATTTGATTTCTTGCAGTAGTTAGTTGTTTTTTCTTACTTGTCTATTTGCTTTAGTAGGTTAGTTAGTTTTCTTTTCTTACTTGTCTATTGCTTTAGTAGGTTATATAGTTATTTTTGTGTACTTGTCTATTTTCTTTAGTAGGTTAGTTAGGTGTCTTTGCATGCTTGTTTATTTATTTTCTTTCATAGGATAGTTTTTCATTGAATTAAGGTTGGCAAGTTAAAATAGTTTGCTTTTGTTAGTTGCTCATTATTATGCTTAGTATTTTTCCTTTTCTTATTTTTGAACTAGTTTCCTTTGAATATGGTTTTTGACTTGTTTTTCTTAGGACTATCCATCGATCCTTGGCCCAAAAGTAATTAGGTTACCGAGTTTCAATTTTCTTAGTAAGGTTTTCTCATTAGATAGATTTGCTTGAGTAGATTAGCCTTAGATAGCTACCTTCATTAGTTAGACTATACTCCCACCAGCCCTTCTACCTTTGGCATATATTTTTCTACAACTCTAAGTTTACTTACCCCAGGTTGACAATTTAATTAAAGGTTTTTAGTGTCTTTTTAGTGCATATAGAACACCTATCATTTTTGGCACTGTTGCTGGGGAGTTGTCACAAGGTAAGAATTAGTTAGGAATTAGATCATTTCTAGACCTTAGCATTAGTTTGGTGGTGAGGGAACTTTAATATGAGAGGTAAGAACCCATGCATCCATTATAGTAGGTTTCCCCAAACCCATTAGTAGTTTTTTCTTTTTGTTTTTTTTATGAATAGACATAGAAATCAAATGGTATCTTTTTTTTTTTTTTTTTTTACTTTCTTTCATGAATAGGCCTAGAGACCCACAAGGTAGATACATTAAATCAAAATCATACCTTTCAACCAAGGTTCCTTCCGATCTCTTTGGGGGAAGGAATGTTCCGCTTATAAAATCCACAGACTGATACTGAAAAATAGAAGCTAGCTCAACTCAAAGAGATAAAATAGTCTCTGGAGAGACTAATACATGGAGCACTATAGAACAAGAAATTGAAGCATCAATCATACTGGGACATGAGGCAATACCAATTGAGTCTTCCACAGAACCAAACAATACAACCTTTTCTCTTACACCACCACAAGGGGACCCTAACTTTAAAGAAATCATAGACCCTAAACAGGTGAATATTTTGTTTAGTAGTTCACCCAATCTAATAATCTCTCAAACTAGCACAAAAACTTTGGCACCAATAGTCTCAATCGACTCGAGTAGAGTCCCATATATCCAATATGTAGGAAGACTTTTCCATCAAAGGGAAACCTTGTTTTCTTCAAAGGTAAAACCACCTAGGTACTCTCTTTTTGGAAACTAAGCCAATATGGATGATCAGAAGGACCATAACAATGTAAGACACATAGAGGAAGAAGAAACTGGAAACCAAACCGAAACTACTTTCAGATTTCCGATTTTGGACACCACTCCAAATGCCAACATGAAGAATATTCCTCTCTCAACACTACCTACCTTTTATGGTAAAAATAGTGAAGATTTTGACACCTTTCTATTTGAATTTGACATCTTGTGTAGGAGCTACAACTACATACAAGATGACCAGAAATTAAAACTCTTTCCTGCCACCCTCAAAGAATTTGCACTAAGATGGTTCATGGGGTTGGGAGAATCCAGTATTAGGTCTTGGGAAGACATGAAAGACATCTTTCTTAAGAAATACCAAGACTACTGCAAGACCAAAGAGTCTCGTAATGATATCTTTAAAATCCAACGAATAGAATATGAGACTGTTGAAGATTATATGGAGAGATTTGGTTACATCTCCCATAGGTCAAAATACTATGACCTCCCAGAGGACTCAATTAGGGCTCTTTTCCTTAAGGTAATTTCAGAAGAATATCTAGAAATGCTTAACCTGATGGAATCAGGTGACATCTCTCATAAACCTTTTGCTGAAATATGTGAAATGTGTAAAAACTACTAAAGGAGTAGAGCCAAAATAGGAAAGAATGTTTAGGACCCTTATAATAGAAGCTTAAAACCAGTTAGTTCAGGTGGTATTACGAGAACATAGATAGGGAACCTTTTAGACAACTTCAAGACATATATCTTAAGCACAATATGTTCCCAATTGGACACCCTAAAAATAAATAAGAAACTGAAGGAGGAAAATGCAGCAATGAGCATATATTGCCCAAGATGCAGGAGGAAGCATTCCTCAAGGGAATGCCCATTAGATAACATTTCAGTTTGTGGCTTTTGTACATAAGACCATGTGACTAAAAAAATTCCCATCATTACCTAGTTTAGTAGCCATCTATAGGAGTGGAGATCTTGGGGAGTCTTCTTATGCACCTAGGAGGCCATGGAAGCCTAGGAGTCAACCCACATACCTGGATCTATAGTCTCAAGTTCCACCCTATTATAAACAACAACAGTGGAACTCACTAGGTTGGAAACACTACTTAGTACCAACATCCTTGGATTCAAGGATGGAGGGGAGGACACAACCAAGGAAATCCTCAAGCTCCACCTAGCTCTATGTCAAACCATCCTTATCCTCAGTTCTCACCGAACACTCTGCAGCTTCTACCAGATTTTGTTCCACCACCTTTACCTCCTATTCCACAACAAAAACAACTACAATATCAAAATGTGAGCTCCCCGAGACTGACACTATTACCAGCACAACCAGTGCCAAATCCTAATATAATCCCCCTCAACCTCTTCACAATGTTGAGATGCAGGCCTTCCCGACATATGTTATTACTCTTGTTCCATTACAGGAAATTCAAGTAAGATCGGGAAAATTTCTAGATAGGCAGAGACCTTCAGTGATGATCTAGGAAGAAGAAGAAGAAGAAACCACCAAACAACCCACAGATGAAACTAGGTGGGAAGATGTTATTATCCTCAAGAATCAAGAACCCAAGATTCCCAAAAATGAAACTTCACAAATTATGAAGGTCCCTCCTTATCCAGACTGATTGGTAATCAAGAAACCTACCACCCGACCAGAATTTTCATTTTGAATGAATTGAAAAATATTTGTGTCAAGATTCCCCTGCTTCAAGCCATTAAATACATTCTGATCTATAGTAAGGTAGTAAAAAAATTGTGTATCAAGAAGCCAGGTATGAAGAAAAAATATCCTCCTACAGTACACTTGATAGGAGGACTCTCTGAGTACATATCAGAGAAGCCAAAACTAGCAAAATATGGGAACCCAGGGAACCCCGTAGTGACTATAACTATTAATGAGGTCTCCATTGGAAACACTCTCATAGACCTAGGGAAAGCCATCAATATTATGACCGCTACTACCTTGGAAAAATTACAGTTACAACCTCTCCTTTGGCCTACCCCAACCATTTTGGAACTAACAGATAAGACTAGGGTTATACCTGAAGGAGTTTTATATGATATCATGGTTACCTTAGCCTGATGGGAGTACCCCATAGATTTTATTTTCATTCATTCAAAGGATCCTACCAAAGGCCATCCCGTTATTTTGGGAAGGCCTTGGCTAGCCACAACCAATGCATTTATTGGCTATAGAGAAGGCGAAATGACCATCTCAAATGGTCTCTCTATCAATAAGCTCACCATTTACCCTCTAGATCAACCTATTATGGAGAACCTATGGTGGCTTGAATGCCCATACAAGAACGAGGACTGGGAAGAACCTGCATTGCCAAGTGACCATGCATGGGCACTTCAGGGGCACACAACAGAAAATGTGCTAAACCAGTTCATTTTTGCTATCACCTGTGTGGATTTTCCACAATCTTTTCCCCAATTCGAGTATATTTTTGGGAAATAATTTCAAGAACAATTAGACCCATCCATTTTTTCAACAACATCTATTTTCAAAATAGATGAGTCTGCCATGTCTTATACTATGCCCTACGAGATTAGTCCAGGGAAATTTTTACATATAAACTACGGGCTAGATGCAGATCAACATAAACAATTAGTATATATCCTTAAAGAACAATTAGGAGCATTTTCCTGGGAATACACTAACATTAAGGGTATACACCCTGACACATGCATCCATCACATATATACCCAGGGGAAAGTAACACCTGTTAGGAAACCCCAGAGAAGGATGAACCCAACACTCAAAGACATAGTCAAGGAGGAAATCCAAAAGTTGTTAAATGTCGGATTTATCTATCCCATCTCCGACAATAAGTGGGTATCCTCACTTGTAGTGATTCCAAAGAAAGCGATCGGGAAATGGATAATTTGTGTTGATTTCCAAGAACTCAACAAGGCCACTCTGAAAGACTACTTTCCTCTCCCTTTCATTGACTAGGTTCTAGATACCTTGTCTAGAAAGAAGTATTTCTCTTTTCTATATGGGTACAATGGGTACAATCAGATTCTTATAGCACCAGAGGACCAGGACAAGACTACATTTACTTGTCCTTGGGGCACTTATGCCTATAGGGTCTTACCATTTGGATTGTGTAATGCCCCTGCCACTTTTCAATGAGCAATATTAGGGATATTTGTCGATCTTATTCATGGTTGTGTGGAGGTCTACATGGATGACTTCACAATATATGGAAACACTTACCAGGAAGCCTTAGACAACTTAGAAGAAGTCCTCATCAGATGCCAGGAAATGAACCTATCTCTAAGTCATGAAAAATGAAAAATGTTGTTAACTGAAGGAGTTGTTCTAGGACATAATGTTTCATCTGAAGGAATAAAATTCAATCCTGCAAAGATTGATGTCATTATCAAAATACCACCCCCCAAGACTTAGAAAGATGTAAGAATCTTTCTTGGACATGCCAGATATTACCGATAGTTTATTGAATATTTTACAAATATTACTGCACCTATGTTCGGATTATTAATAAAAGATGTTGACTTTGTTTGGATTGAGTTGTGTCAAACTGCCTTTGAAACCCTGAAAGCTAAGTTTTCTGTGGCACCAGTTCTTAGAGGGCCCAATTGTACTCTCCCATTTCATATATCCATTGATGTCGCCGACACCGCAATAGGAGGGTTCATATATCCACTGATGCCTCTGACACCGCAATCGGATGGGTATTAGGGCAGAAAGAGGACCAGTAGTCCTATGCCGTTTATTTTGTAAGAAAGAACTTGTTCCCTGCTGAGTTAAACTACACAGTCACCGAGAAGGAATTATTGGCAGTTGTTCATGCTATCAACAAATTTCATCATTACATTACAGGTTATGAAGTATTTGTACATACCGATCATTTTGCCATTAGATTCCTCATGAACAAACCTATAAATAATGGTTGAGTGACCGGGTGGCTTTTGTTATTGAAAGAATTTAATATTATTGTGCTTGACCGACCTGGAAAGGATAATGTAGTAGCTGAATTTCTTTACCGAATAAAAAATTAGGATGATGGTATCCCTATAAATGATAGTTTCCTAGATGAGAACCTCTTTTCCCTTTTTGTCAATACCCCATGGTTTGAAGATATGGAAAACTATCTGGCCACTAGGAAGTTACCATCTCATTTGTCACTTCATGAAAAGCGGAAAATTATTACACAAAGTGCTAATTACTCTTGGGTTGGTCATGATCGTTTTCGCACAGGTTCTAATTTGATTATTCGTACATGTGTCTAAGAGGACGAGGTACCTGATATACTACGAAGTTGTCATGATGGACCATGTGGTGGCTACTTTGCTGACAAACATACAACATATAAGGTGTTACATTCGAGTTACTATTGGCCTAGCATTTTCAAATATGCTTCCAATTATGTGAGAAGTTGTGATAGTTGCCAAAGGATAGGAAGACCTACGTCAGCTGATGAAATGCCTTTGCGTGACCAAGTTATGATAGAACCCTTCGAAAAATGGGCCCTCAACTTTGTAGGACCAATTTCACCCATGTCTCATAGGAAGAACTATATTTTGGTTTGTACAGACTATTTCACCAAATGGGTAGAGGAAAAATCCCTATTAATGGCTACAGAGAAGTCTGTTGTCAATTTTATCTATGAAGACATATTTACCTACTTCGGAGTCCCTTGTGAAATTGTTAACGACCAAGGCACTCAATTCACTTATAATATTGTGAAAGAGCTAATAAAGAAATATGGCATTAAACATTGTAAATCTTCTCCATACCACCCGAAAGCCAATGGTCAGGTAGAATCTACAAACAAATTTACGAAGTCCATATTGACCAAGAATGTTCAATTACATCACTGGGATTAGGCTGATAGACTCCCAGAGGATTTGTGGGCATACCGGACTACCTGGAGGAATACCACTGGGCATACCCCTTATGAGATAGTGTACGGGAAACAAGTACTTTTACTTATAGAATTCCAAGTAAGGACCTTTCGTATTGCCACAGAATTAGGATTGAACCTGGATGAGGCTCAGAAGAAACAAGCCCTACAATTGAATGAGTTGGATGAAATTAGGCAAGATGCCATCCAACGGACAATATTAGTCCAAAACCAGAGGATCAAGTGGCATGACAAGTTTATCAAGAAGAAACACTTCCAACTTGGTGATTGGGCTCTATTGTTTGATTCCCGATTCAAAAACTTCAAAGGAAAACTTACCACCCACTGGTTGGGCCCTTACGAGGTAGCCACTCTATATGACAATGGAGCTGTAAAAATTAAAACAATTAGCAATGGATAAGTCTCCTTTGTGGTAAATGGACACCGAATTAAGTTTTATCATAAGCCCATTTCTAGAGAGGATTTTCTACAGGTCATGTAAACTGACAAGGAATTGGCCTTAGTAAATGGGGAAGTCGCCCCTTGTTCTTGAAATTTTTTCTGAATTTCCCACTGTACATATGTAAATAGTTTTTGAATTTTGTTAATAAGGCAATTCTAGAGATTTCTGTAAGTATTTATTTCACCAAGAGTACACGGTTTCAAGGTTCTTTCCTCAAAACATTTGTTATACTTGAATTTTGTGTCCACTAAAGCATCAAATGAATATTGACTTACTGTAGTTAGCCATATTTTTGCAAACATTCTCATTTTTTAAGGCATTCTAAAGTAGTTTCTCTTGAAACACTTCACCACTGTATAAGGAAGTGATACCATAACTATCAAGCCTAAAGGTCTCTCATACAGTTTTTCCAAGAAACTTGAGTAAGTGAGTCAAGTGTCATTATCAAAGAGTAACAAGGAAGTCTAATTAGTGGTTAGTCATGGAAACATCACAATAACTACAAAGGAAGAAAGTAAGTTGAGCCTAGAGATACCTTTATGTTCTTTCTCAATGGTACCATCCACTACACACTAAATAGATTGATTATATCATATCTTTAGATAGGCCACGTTTGCTTAAGTAATCCTTACATCGAGACAATCACTAAGTAATATAACGAAAATTCATCCTCTAACATAAATACCATCCCAATTGAAAAAAGAGAAAGAAAAAGTTGTTTTCAGAGCTGTTCCCCCATCTTCTTGCACAAGAAATCTTATACTAAAATCTTAAAGCATGGAGGGCCAGTCTCTGAGGGTTTAAGAGGCTAACCTGTCTGGATACTGAACAGGTCCGCTGGTAGTGGATTCTTGCCTGTGGTATGACTAGGTAAACCCACTCGAGTATTGAACAGGCTTGCTGGCAGCGGGGCATTCTACCTAGAGAGGATGGTAATCTGACAAAAATAAATAATAAATTTAAACTTGTCCTGATGTACGACATTACTTGCAAACAAATTTGACATGAAGTATGTGTGGTTAAGCTAAGGTTAATGAACTCCATCAACTTTCCATTGGGAAAAAACTATAAGACTATATTGAAACTCTCTTGCCTGCCTCTTCTTATCTATATATAGGATCTCTTATCCTATAGGTGGGGCCATATGCTAACCGTCTCGTTAGACCAATCTGTGAAACATTATTTTTGCACTTGACATACTATAAATCTTCGGCTATTGGGGATACTGACTGGTTTCCTATACTTTTGATTCTGAGGTGTCACAATACTTAGGTGTGGGGGAGGGGTTCATGAGCTGACAAATGATCATTGCCTAGAGAAATAACTCTTTGCAAGAATTTTTGTATTATTACCATGATACAAGTTATTACATTGATATTCATGTTATTTTTGAAATGCTTAACTCCTGTGTGCTATAAATCACTGAACACATACTTAACAGACCACTCTTTATCGGTTTATCGTTTCATTACAAGCTTCATATTGTAGGTTTGACAATTCATTTTTATGCTTGCTATAACCTGTTCATTGTATGTTTTTGACATTATATGTCATATGCAATAATATTGAGTGAGCATGGAGCATTATGACTCTACTCATTAACTATTGTGATTGTCAAAAACACTTCAAATTTGCAGGCTATCCATTATAAGAGGTGAAAATGCACTTAACACAGATTATAACATGGTGTTTAAGCCCAAATTCGAGAGCATTTCAGGAGAAAAAGGGTATGCTAAGGAGTGGATAAAGGTAGAATTGATTAACCCCCTCATCGTCATCACAAGGTTAATTACATGTGAAGGTAGATACTCCATCTTCAAAGCTTTTCATTTCAGATTGTTAGCTCATTTTCTGTTCAACAAACCTTTGAAATTCCCCTTCTATTTTCTCAAAATCTTGGAGAAGATGTTCTCTCAAGTGAGGAAAAATGTGACTAACCCCCACAATAGTCTCTTCCACCATGGCTTGATCAAACTCCTCATTCTTGCCAAACTAGAGAATCAAGGGAAAAATTGGGATGCCTTTATCTACCAATTTGCAAACCCTAACTTGACAGTTAAGACCGACAAAAATCCACTTATCCTAAAAACTATCTCTCCATCCAAACCACACTCTCCAAGAACTCCAAACCCCCTTGCACAAACCCTCTTTTTGCTGGAACAATACCAAAATCTTGTTGATATCTCTACTTCTTCATCGGGTAAAAAGACCAAGAGCAAAGACCAAAAGAAGACTATTGTTAACCCCCCAATGTCTTTACTCTCTCTTGATCCTACACCTAAAAAGCTCCAAGAAGTAATGCAAAAATACTTTCCCATCATTCCCACAAACAAGAGGGGAGCCACTCGATTTGGTAAAGGACCCTTTTGGAAGAGTACCCGGAGCACAAGAACCAAGCCTTATGCAAAACCTCCACCTACTTCGGATCCTATCCAAGTATCCTATGACCTTGAGAACCCTCATAAGAAACATAGGGAAGTTTTTGTGAATGGATTAGATCCACTAAGGAAAACAAAATCAGAACCTACCTCACCTTACCGATCTCCCATCACTCCTACTTCACCCATGCCCACTCTAGATCCTAAAACTGATATATTGTCCACATCCCTCAAAGGATCTAAGCCTTCCTTGGAAATCACCAATTCTACCCCAACCATAGAGGAGCTACAAAAGGAAAACCATCAGCTTCTCCAACAATTGGAAGAGAGGAATTCAATAGATACACACCTTCATCATGACAATGCAGTCCTTCAAACAAACTTAACTCTCTTCAACCATTGGTTGATGAGATGACCAAATCTAACCGCAACCTCAGAGAACAGTTGAAGCAACACAAGAGGCACAAGGCTAAGTCTTCACAACAATAAGGAGAAGCTTCCAAAGCCGATCCTCCTCGGCAAGCCTAGTCACGAGGGGTAACTTATTTTTGTTTGCAGTGGGACCTGCAAAATCATAAGTGTGGGGGTAATGTTGGGCCCGAGATATGATCACTTTTAAGATGATTATTATACACTTTTGTCGCACGTACATATGTGTTTTTCATATTTTAAAGGAGTTTTTTGAAGAATTTCATGATAAAATGGTATGATCGACATAAGGTACATGTGATTCATGTTTAATGATTGTATTATGTATAATTCATCATGTTTTATTATTACCAAGATCTAATTCATGTTTTTATGGTGTTACAAGGAAAAAATGCACCACATTTCTACTTCTGGCACTTGATCCAACACTCCTTCCCGTACTCATTCCGGAAATTGATCTGACACTTTGTCCAACACTGCGTATTGCAAAAAAACGTAGGGCCACTTGGCAGTTATGGTATTGGCAGCCAGTGATGGGAAAATCGGGCATGTGGGTTTTGTTCATGCTTGCCCCCTTCAGCTACTGAGCTCCCGACAACTCAGTTTTAGTTGCTCAAGTGGGCGATTATTGGCTCACTCTGTCTTATCAGTTAGGGCATCATTTATTGTAATTTGCCGAAATTAGAAGTGGTTCAACCCTCCTGTGGTCGACTACTTGGTTTGTAAATGTTATAAATACCAGTGAGGTGGCCAGGTGATTGTTAAGTAGAATAAGCATTAGAATTGTCATTGTGATAGACAAAAAAATGATTTTACTCTGTTTTGAGTTTTTGCATTGCCAGATTATGCCAGAAATATGTTTTTGAGTTTTTATGGTGAATTCATCTTGTTGAGCACATGGTGTACTTTTAGGAAGTGATCACGACTTTTTGGGGGGCCCACCAGCAGTCTGGTAACTGTCTTCATGTTTGTTTATGCATCTCCTAATTTAATTGTTCTCTTTATGTTCTGTACATGCATATTTTTATTGTGTTAATTAGTTTGTTGTAGTTTAATTGTTTTGATTTTATTTTGTAGGTTAGAATGATAAGATGTGTTAGCATGCATTGATCTTGTATATTAGGAATAGACTTGCAAGTCTCTATACTAACCCCATATGCAATTAGATGTTAGATTATGCTTTGATTTATGATTTTATAGTCAAGTTTAAAACAAAGTTTAATTAGAATAGAACATAGTTTGATTTGGGTTTTCTTTGACAGGGATTTGATGGATGGATAGAATTAATTCAAGTTTTTAATTATAGCTTGCTTATTTTAGTTTTATATAGATCTCGCTTAATTAGTTTGTTGGTTAATGTAGATTGTTACTTTACTTTTCAATATCATACTTTAATTTATGTTTTTAATCATTTCCTTATTGTAGTTTGAATTGTTAGAATAGACATAGCATAGTTTCATTTTACGTAATTTCCTTTCCTAGAATTAAATTGTAATTATATTTCTTATTTAATGGTTGAATCTAGTTTTTCTTACATAGTGTAGAAGTATAATGTTGATCTTGTTATGTTGTTGATGGTTTATCCATGAATATGCAGGGTATTTAACATTGTTTTGTCATGGCTAAACTGTCATTGGATTGTTTAATCCATACCTTTCACTTTGCCATTGAGATTAATGTTGAGCTTATACCACTGGAATTGTCCTTTTTTTTCAAGTGCCATCGAGATATTATCTGACACCGAAGACATTCACACAACCACCAACATTATATATGAATTGTCATAGGTTGAAATATAGTTTTCCTATTTTCGTAGATTAAAGATAGTTTCTTGCTTTTGTAGATTAGAAGAGATAGTTCTCTTGCTTTTGTAGATCAAAAGATATAATTTCTTGCTTTCATAGATTAGAATAAAGTTTTATTGTTGTTGTAGGATAGATAGACTTTGCTTTGATAGATTAGATAGTATTTTACTTATCATAGATTAAGCATTAGTTGGTAGTTCTTCTTTCTTTCAATAAAATAGATTTCCTTTCATGCATTAGAAATTTGCATTGAGCATTTAGTCCACTTGACTCTTAGGCTAGATAGTTGTTCAATGAGAAGTTTTAATTTCATTGCTTGCAGTAGTTAGTTGTTTTTTCATAATTTTCTATTTTATTTAGTAGGTTAGTTAGTTGTCTTTGCTTACTTGTCTATTGCTTTAGTAGGTTAGATAGTTGTTTTTTCTTACTTTTCTATTTTCTTTAGTAGGTTAGTTAGGTGTCTTTGCTTGCTTGTTTATTTATTTTCTTTGATAGGATAGCTTCTCATTGAATGTAGGTTGGCAAGTTAAAATAGTTTTCTTTTTTTAGTTTCTCATTATTATTCTTAGTAGTTTGCATTTTCTTATTGTTGAGCTAGTTTTATTTGAATAGGGTTTTTGACTTGCTTTTCTTAGGACTATCCATCGATCCTTGGCCCAAAAGTACTTAGGTTACCGAGTTTCAATTTGCTTAGTAGGGTTTTCTCATTAGATAGCTTTGCTTGAGTAGATTAGCCTTAAATATCTACCTTCATTAGTTAGACTATACTCCTACCAACCCTTCTACCTTTGGCATATATTTTGCTACAACTCTAAGTTTACTTACCCCGGGTTGACAATTTAATTAAGGGTTTTTAGTGTCTTTTTAGTGCATATAAAACACCCATCAGTGCTGCAAATATTTACTGTCATAGAGGAGAACCAAAAATCCTTCCTTAAAGTTCTTATTCTTTATGTATATTTCTTGCCATGCTTTATCCTTTGCTTTCTGTACCTCCTGATGGAAACCAACTATAATTCTATATTCTTCAAGTTCAATGAGTTGAGCCAATATTTCATGTACTACGCCTCTTTCTGTCATGTCTGTAATAACTTCAATGCACATACTAGGTATTAAATCCTCCAAGGGAACTACTGCTTCATGTCCATACACCAATATGAAGGGTGTCTTCCCTGTTATCTTCTTGCATGTAATTCTATAGGACCATAACACTGGTGGTACATTCAAGTCCTGATCATCCCTGTTCACATTGCAAATATTGGTCAAGGCATTCTCCAATATCTTGTTAAATGATTCCACTGGTCCATTAGCCCGAGGATGATATGGAGTTCTCTTCTGATGATGTATCTCAAATTATTCAAGCATTTCCTTGATTGCACTATTAATAAAATGAGTCCCTTGATCTCTCATCAAAATTCTTAGGCATCCAAACCTTGTAACTACCTGCTCAAATAGAAAGTGTGTTGCAGTCTCTACATTGCAATTTTTCACTGTTGTTGACTAAGCCCATCTGGTTGCAATTTTTCACTGTTGTTGACTAAGCCCATCTGGTTAAGTATTCTTTCATTGTAATTATATATCTTTCCCCTGATATGCTTGCTAGTGGATTAATCAGTCCTAAAAAATCTACTTCCCATTTATCAAAAACCTTTAAAGTTACTTGGGGTCTCAAGGGCATCTCATCCCTTCTAGATGATTTTCCAAATATTTGACAAACATCACAATTCTAATAGTACTCCTTTGCATATTTATGAACTATTGGACACCGAAGTTCTACACACAATACCTTATGTGAAGTAGCCTTCCCTGCAAAATGATCTCCAACTATGCCTTCATGTGCTTCTGCCAAAATGATGGAACGTTCATGTTCCATAACACATCTCCTTAGAATGTTATATGCTCCGAGATTATATAAGTGTCATGCAATTAGTTGATATTCTACAGCTCTAAATACCAAGTTCTTCTTCTTCACAGTATTAAATTACTTTGGGGAAACTCCTGTACTCAGAAACTTAGTAATGTCAACAAAATATTCATCAGCAATATGGACTGAAAATAGTTATGCATCAAGAAATTTGTCTTCCAAATTGCTTGGTTCTTCTCCATTGGTTATTCTAGATAAATTATTTGTTCCTGCATTTAGTGTTCCAGGATTCACCACTACTTCAAAGTCAAATTATTGGAATAAAAATATCCATTTGCATATTCTTCCCCCCAACACTGGCTTATTGACTAAATATCTAAGAGAAGAATGATCTGTAAACATCTTGAAATGTTGGCCTAACAAATATGTCTAAATTTATGCAATGCATATACCATAGCCAACCCTTCCCTTTTAGTAGTATTGTATTTCTATTCTAAATATGACAAATTCATGTTTGCAAATGTTATAGGTTGGTCTATATCACCTTCTCCTCGTTGTGTCAATACTTCTCAAAGTGATATTGATGATTCATCCACATTCACATGAAATTATTTTGACCAATCTCGAAACACTAAAATATGTGCATTCACCATCTTTTCCTTCAAAATATCCAAACTCTATTGGCACTCATCATTCCACTTATACTTGTTGTCCTTTTTCAACAAATTCTCCATTGGCCTAGTAATATGTGTTTATCCTCTTATAAACTTCCTATAGTAACCTGTATGTCCAAGTGTAGATTTTAACTAGAGCACTAACTTAGGTGGTGGTAAGTTAACCATGACAACAATTTTGGTAGGATCCACCAATAGGCCCTGTTTACACATCACATGTCCTAGCAATATCCAAAAATTTGTGTTGAAAATACATTTCTTAATGTTCAATGAGATCTAACACTGTATACACCTATTTAACATTATTCTTAACACTTCAACATGAACCTTCAATAAACTAAACATTGTCTAATCATCCAAGTAAACTTCCAAAAAATTATGAACAAAATCCTTAAAGGATGCTACTACTACTCTTGAAAAAATTGTAGGTGCATTCTTCAACCCAAAAGGAATTATTGTATACTGATATAATATTCATTCTATTGTAAAAAAAAAATTATATCTATCTTCTCATGCTTTTGTGATATAATGATACCTTGAAAACCCATTAGTAAATGAATATGCTTCTTGGCCTCCTACATTATCCAGTACGTCATCTGTAAATGGGGTAGGAAAAGGATCATGTAAACATGCATCATTCAACTTCCTCAAGTCAACATAGATCCTTATTCTCCCTTGCTTCTTATCCTATACTAACATGGGGTTGATCCATTCAGATTGTTCCACGGGTTCTATGATACCAACTTCTAACATCTTGTCAATTTATGCTTTCACTTTTTACTTATATACTGCATTCAATATGTAAGGTCTCTATCTTATAGGTCTAGCATCTGGTCTTAAAGGAATATTTATTTCTCCATTTTCTCTTGCTACCCCTTTCATTTATGAAAATGTGGCTGGAAACAAGTCGTTATACTCATGCAGTAACTCTATGATGCTTTCCACTATCTAGTTGTCCCAATAATCACCAATACTTGCAATCTTTGTCTTTTATTTTGTTCCAATGTTAACATTCTTGATATTCAATGGTGAAACATATTATTCTAAATCTAATTGTGGTCCCTCTATTTCTCTTTCCCCTTCTACTTCTGGTATTTGATTGTTGCACGAGTTTTCTTTTGCTACTAGATCATCTTCTACCACATGATAATAGTGTAACAATTGTCTAACATTCTGTCTGTTATGATTATGATATGATGTGAAAATCTTAAATTTTGGTTCTTCAAATATCCTATATATTACCACTTTCAGTGTTGTATCGACCATTGGATTTTCATGCTCAAATGAAAATATAATAATAAAATTTTGTTGCATTTCCTCCCAATTGGTAGTTCCTCTGCGTTGTTCTAGTTTTGTGTACTAGTTCCTTGGTATGCCTTCCAATGTATGAAAAAATTGATGTGACCATTCCTCTGGTGGTACCAACCTCCATTGAACCATACACCTATAGATATGATTTATTGGTTGTGCAATCCCATCATACTTCTCCAAGTATTTATTCTGCTACTTTGTGCCAAATCTAATGCATAATAACCTTTTACATTGAAACCAGTTATTGATCACCTCCTTATGATTTCCCCACCATCATGTAGGTGTTTCCTTCAATGTAATATATAATACTGATAATAGTTGATTTTCCAAAACTTCTATCTCAAAACTTCTTAAAAAATCCTCCAAATTATTCTGACCATAAAAAGTAGGAGGTTCTCTTACCTCTCATCCAATCCATCTCAGCATGAGCGTCATTCTGTTAGAAAATGTTTAACAGGCAGCATATGCTTGTCATTGATGGCAAGTACAACAATGATGATGGCTAGAGTACAGCAGTGATGATCAACAGGAAAATAGAAGATAAGTCTAGGAAGATTGAATGATCGAAGGCAACGCAACATTGATAAAAAGATTGAAGTCCCGTAAATTTTGTGAAGCGTTTCTGATCATTGGATCCCATCCAAAATTCTCGACAAAATGAGGGCCATCAGATCTGAATATAGACAAGAAGAGTGCACTGAAGAGGAGAATAGATCTCAGGTGTTAGATCTGACCACAGGACCTGACCATCATTGGATCAAGGAGAACCTGCACACCTTTTAAAGTATAACAAGGAGAAGCGGGCGTAATCGCGATATGCGAAATCACAACTTAATCTGAGCCNTGTCGGAGTTTCAAGGATCACGTGTTGGAGATGACAAGTAATATCATCCACAGAAATCCCGATTTTGCAATATGTAAAATCGCGACGTAATCTGAGTCGTCAAATCAAGATCACATCTGGATCGTCGATCCGACTCACGTCAGCAAACCACGTCATCTAGGAACACATGGCACAACCAAGTAATGACAAGTGTTAGACTGATTCAACATTTCAAGCACATGTAAGTCATGAATCAGTGTGACACGTGGCAGTTATTTGACACGTGTGACGTCAGCAGGTTTACACCCTTTCGGAGTTTCGCGGATCGGGAGTTGGAAGCATCAAGAACATTCACCACAGGAATGTCGAAATCACGATATGCGAGTTCACAAAGAGATCTGGATTGTCAATACACCAAGATTCTAGACCATTGATCCGACTCCATCTCGGAGTCTTGGCTATCGTGACTTGAGACCCTTCATCACAGGAACTGCAAGATGCGAGTTCATGAAGAGATCTGGACCGTCAATACACCAAGATTCTGGACCGTTGATCCGACTCCATCTCGGAGTCTTGGCTATCGAGACTTGAGACCCTCCATATAAGGAACAACGAGATGCGAGATCATGAGAAGATCAGGACCGTCGGATCACCAAGAACGTGGATCGTTGATCTGAGCTCCATCTCGAAGCTTCTCCTATCGTGACTTGGAGTGCCGAGAACCTCCAACTAAGGAACAGGGAGATGCGAGATCTCGAAAAGATCTGGACCGTTGATTCATCAAGATCATGGACTGTCGATCAGGGTCAATGAAGATCATGAGTTTGCAGTGCCTTTTAGTGCAACCTGTGGTCACCGCGTGTGGTCACGTGGAGGAAGCACCTAGTGCAGATGAGCTCCACCTCAGAAATTCGGGGATCGTGTCTAGGAGTGTCGAGACACTGGATCATATGAAATCCGAGATGCCAAAATAAATGCAAGATCTTGTGGAATCAATCCAACGGTGCAAGTGAATTTAAACAAGATCGGAGGGCTACTATTGCACGACACAGTGAAACTGCTCGAAACCATTGATGGTTTGTACCAGAGGATGCGAAGAGAATTCGGTGAGATTTCCAGAGGAGCTGAAGAGTCACATGGAATCTGCCAGTGGAATGAAGACGATTCGTGGAGCAAATTGACAGCTGGATGGGCATTGAGGACTATAACTGAAACAAAGAAGGTGAGATAGACTGTCACAAAGAAGATGAAGAGTCTCAACTACCAGAGAGGATGAGCTCGATTGTAACAGAGAAGACGAAGAGTCTCAACTGCCAGAGAGAAAAAGGAATCTTGGCTTAACACCTAGTGATGATATACACAGGGGTTGAACTTCCAGAGAAGTTGAAGAGTCACGATGATGATCACGCAGAACACTTGAGATGTGGAGGAGATTGGCACAGTATGAGCATGCAGAAGAATGGAGAATATTGCATACACAAGATGCACAGAAGCTATATATACACGGTACAGAAAAGAGAAGGCGTCGCGGTTTCTATTGGAGTTTCTGTGGTTGCTGTTATTGAAGGTGATTCATGTGTGAAGAAGGAGGAGAGTGCAACAACTGAATTGAACAGAAGAGGAACTGTGCAGTGAATGGACATGGTGCACAGAGCATAAATAGCAGAAGAACAGATAGTGCAAGTCATGTGTGCAGGAAGGAAATGAGGCAGACATAGCAACGAAATGCAGTAGAACAGTGATGAGTCTAGTAAGCCATTGCTGAACATTATATCAATGTAATAAGTTTCAGTAGCAAATATTTATATTTCAGGGAGGTTGGGAGGTTCTAGGGAGGACTGTTGTCCTCAGAGGTTCAAGTGGGTGCTTGAACACAGGGAGTTGTAGCTTCCATCTGGTTGCAACCAGAGAAACCAGGGTGGTAGGGTGGTGCA
>SNQJ01S0011655.1:116509-127750 GCA_010110895.2 Picea sitchensis
CAGTTGTCCAACACATTCTAGCACATATTCTGGTACATAATTCATGTAATATTTGTTTCCATTTTTCTAGTGTTGTTTTAGAGTCTAAATCACAAGAACTAATACTCCTCCAACTCAACATTCCATCGACAGTTGGTTTGATGTAATCCTCTTCGTGTGTGGTAGTTTTATACAACTGATTTATATTTTCTGTAATGAAATTTTCTTTCGCATGTTCAATGTATCTTACTCCTTCTAAAGGATCAAAGAGTGTTATAAATATGTACTCTCCTAATTCAAATATCATTTTCCTAGTCTTCAAATTAATAATATATTGATTATCAAAAGCGCTATCTAGTCCTAATATAGTTGGATAAGGTTGAGTGTTATTTACTATGTCAATCACGTCAAATTTTTCCATGGTGCGCACACCATATAGATATACTGGTATCCCCTTCAATATTTTGATTGACACCAATCTATGTTGATTTTATAACTTCAACTGAATGGGTGAATACCCCAGTGTGGGTTCCCCCATAGCTTCCCATGTCTTGTTAGGCAGAACATTAAATTCAAACCCTAAGTCTAATATGATATCCCCCATATTGAAATCTCCATTTTTTTCATTCAACCTGAACTCCCTTCTTGTCCTTCTCTTCCTATGGACATGATTGTATGCCTTTATCCCTTCCTCCCCAGAATGGCACTTTTCCAAGAGATTTTGTAACACTTGGAAAGATGACTTATCATTCAATAACTTCACACAAGATACCAAAAAGTTTCTAAGATTACTTACTTGCTCTAAAGGATTCTCTCTTTGGGTTTGATAAAAATGTTGAGGCATGTCATAGACAGGTACATCATCTACTGGATTTGTTCCTAAAGTGGACGCAACATTTTCATTCAAAATCTCATGTCTATCCTCCTTGAAAATCTCCTTCTCTTTGCGCGCATCAAACTTTTGTTCAGGTGCTACATTATTTTTGACCCACTAGTGTTGGTCCTCATTCTTCTTTGTTGCATTTGATCCTATCTTGGCCCCACCTATAGTAACTATATTGATCTTATTTCTATCTTCTTCTATGTTTTCCATAGAAATCCATTGCACATCCTGATTGTTCTAGTTCCTCTTGTCTTGTATCTTTGTCAACAATGTTGGAAATTATTTTGTATCATGGTATGATGTGTGACAATACATACATGTTGTAGGTGGCTATGGACAATCCCTTGCATAGTGTCCAAGTTTTTGACAGTTGTGGCATACTACTGGTCCTCTACCTCCTTCAAATCCTCTTCCTCTATGACCTCCTCCTCTGAAGCCTCCTCTTTTCCCTTGATTATCTTTGTGTAGTGTATTATAATGAGGTCCCTGATTATACTGTGTCTACACATTATTGTACTGCAGTGGTGGTTGAAACTGATGCATGGTATTATACTGTGGTTTCCCTTGAAACTACTATGCATTATTATACCGTGGTTTTGTTTCATACTACTATGCATATTTCCTTGTCGTCAATTCATCCTACACCCTGTATGCATATGAATTGATCTCCTTCATTATCTCCAAAGTTCTATATTCCTTATCTTCAAGACCTACTGACTTGCAAAAATTACAAAATGTACTATGTGGCATTGTCTGATACTTATTCATCACGGGACAATGATAACGATCATGTCCATGTGTTCTACATATCTTGCACCATGGTACTCCTGAAGATAAATTATTTGGCATACCTACCCCTATATATTGTGCAAATAGTGGACACTCATTCTTATAATGACCTTCTGTCTTGCATAATGTACACCAAACATATTCTCACTTTTCCTTGCCTTTATTTTGATTCAACTGAAATGTCAAGTTCTTCAGATTTTCTCCCATCTCTTCCACAATTGGATATGTATCTTTGTACTGATTTTCCTCCAATTGCAAGGCTACTTGCGGAGCCTTAGCCTGACTCTGGATTTTTTTTTTCCTCAAAGGATACTTCAAGTGTTGTAATAATGAATTAACAAACAAATGTCTATGTTTCATATCATTAAAAGGGTACTTCAGCTTACCTTTCAACCTCTTGAACTTCTTATCAATATCCCATACTGATTCTCTTGGCTTCTGCTTGATCTCTATCATTTCATTCATGAACTGATCCTCTGAACTTGGTCGTTGAAATTCATTGATCAAGGCATTTTTCACATTTGCGACAATTGTTGGTGCTCCCTATGGATTTTTTACTTTGAGGCCCATATACCAGTCTAATGCGTGGTCTCTAAATGTGATTGTCAACTTCTCAACCTTAGTATATTCATCTACAATCTAATTAGTTGCCCAAATATTTTCACAAATGAAAAGATGCTTCTCTAGGTTCTCCGACCCTTCTTGATGAAACTTTGGCAACCTAATAGTTGGATCTTGTTCTTCCATTGTGAATTTTTTTGTACTACCAGCTCTGCGTGATGCATATACCTAACTGCTGCTAGTTGAACTTATACTTCTACATGATTTTCCATTGGACCCCCATCCTACAAAAATCCATCTACCACTAATCACTTGTTTTCTAACCAGTTCTTCTTCATATGTCTTAGTGGCACATGGGGTTGTGGATTCCACACTAATTCATATCTAGAATGGAGAGCCTTCTTCTATGTTGGACTCATGACCTCTGATTTTCCTCTCATATGTGGCACACAAAATATACTCAATCTTCCCCATCAAACAAATATCCTCTACCTCTTCCTCATCATTATCTAATCCCTCTCTCTTGACTACTACCCTCTTCTTACTATTGATCTTATAGTGGTAGGGTCATCCATTATGTGTCACACCTGATTTACTTATTATCTCCCTGTTATGTTCCTCATCCATCATAATAAGGTCCATTTATTCCTTCTTTCGACCTCTCTCCAGAGCCTTCTCCATATCTCAGATATTCCATAGTACTTCCCTCAAATCCCCCATGCAAGTAGAGTGATTTAGTTGTCTGACTCCATTATCTTGACACCTTTCTCATGCAAAAAAATATTGATTGATGTGTAAAGAGACCTAATGTACCATCCTTTCGGTCCCTCCAGCAACTCCTTCTCTACAACAGTATATGACTTCGTTGTATCAAAATAAAATTTAGTAATAAAACCTGCAACAATATTGTCTAACCAGAAATCTACTGTGCGCATGAATTTATTATTAACCTTTCCAACCATGCAATATTATCAATAGTCCACTCTACTATCCTTATCCAATTAGTGGGATGAGTATCCCTCAACCTAAATATCCACTCTTGTAATAACTCCAGGAAAAAATCAGAAAAATGCTTCATGCAAATTAGTAAACACATACATGTCCAAATATTGTCTCGATGTATACCTAGAACTTCTATTATCTTTCTACACAATTTCGATTTGTTTTGTCTCCAACCATATTTCAATATCCTGCTTAGTAGGGTTATATGGAATGAACATCCCTTTTTTCCACTTAATTATTTCCATTGTCCCTCTCATCAAATCCCTTTAGGTTTCCAACAAAACCCTACAAACCATTATCCCTTCTGGAGACCAGAAAGCTACACCACACATAGAGTGCAAAATGAAGTCTCACCCGAGATCGATTATGGGTGAATGAAGGATGCATATGTCTACAATCATGGAAGAGATGGTGTTGATGGGTATTTTAGACCTTTATTATTCTTTAAGTACCTTCTTCTATTATACCATTCAGATCTACCATTATGTTATCCTTTAACATTCATTATGCAGAAATATCATAGATATTCTAGTGCACGCTATAAATAAACTCTAATAGATTCATTCAATTAACCATTAATTCATCATAAGCATGCAAAAGTAACACATAAGATAAAAAAAATACACATAGGAACCATGGTTTACCATGGTTCACCCCCCTTGGGCTACGTCCACAAAGATATGTCTTCTTTATTCATCTTCAGAAAAATAGGGCGATGCGTGCATTACATAAAAAGTTTGTCACACTCTGTGAGTCTGACCATTATCACACCAAGCTCCACAACTTGATACCTGACCCTCAATTACAATTCATGCATCTAAAAAATGACTCCATATGAGCTCTACATCTCTCAACAAAACTAGTACTACGACTCAAAACATAAGAATGACTCAATCTCACCAAAACTAGATGATAGGTTATCCATTGGTACATAAATTACATTATCTCCTCAGATCTTACAATGCATATTTATACTACCAAAATGGGTAAAAACCCTTACATCATCACTCTTAACCTTGTCCACTTATTAACCTCCTGGACATAGTTGGTCTTCGATCCAACCATTTCCTTGCTATGCATTTCTACTTCTTCCCTTAGTTCTCAGCATGCTTCTTCCTTTACCTTCTTGCACGCAACTTTCCCTTCTTTATTGGTCCATGTTTCTTCCTTTGGTCCATTCCTTAGCTGCTTTCCCCATTTGATGCGTTGTACCCCAAAATAGCCTGCTCCAACACACAATATGCAACATTGCGACACACATCAGTCGTAAAATAAAGGAAGGCCAACTCCAATATATTTGTAATGTATTTCAATGAAATACAAGAAATGGTGGCTGAGACATGGAGGATACCACCATAAGTGGTGGAGGAGAATACGAATATAGCAAAATTCTAGGTATCTAGACACAATGTATGGATTTAGGTCAAAAGGGACCCAAAGAAGAATTGGTTGTAGATGAGGTATTGTGTCACTGGAGAGGAAGTCCAATTAGCCATGAAATATTGGCTAGATAAGTGGAAGGTAATAATGACCTCAAAGAAGGGACAAAAAGGAAAGCATCCAGTAGAAGTTGGCACATCACAAAAATCTAACAGCCCGGTAGAAAACACCAGGAAGATTGCAGAGCATGAAAAGGATATTGGAGGGAGCATGGAAGTAAGGAAACCCATACAACAGAAGAACATTCCCAATCCATTAGCGCAAGAGAAGTATTGTGTCAGAGTGGCCAATTAAGGAGCACAAAAGGACCAAAATGTTACCACATAGGAGGAACAAGGAGGAGGAGATATCTCAGATATAGAGGTACCCACAAATTCAATGTAGATAGAAACTATGTTGATGAAGAGGATTGTGCCACACACAGAAGGAAAAATAAAGAAGATGAAGGTGCACAAGGTGTCCCCGAAATTATAATCATAGAGAATGATGTAAATATGGTGGTAGAAAATGTACAAGACCACGCAGCAGAGTCGTCGGATGATGCAAAGAAGCAAAGAGAGGAGATCATAAAGAAGTTGTCAAACGTTAAGAAAATTTTGGCACAACTGTAACTCGATGCAGTGTAGTAGAAGGAAAAGGTATAACCACAACAATTTGTTCAGGAAAATATAGTCCCTGTGTAGGAAACCATACATATTATAGCGTCAGGAAGTGAGAGTTCTTTTATCACTCAAGATATGTTGAAAACGGATGAGGAGATAGTGCATAAAAAACTAAAGGATATTTCTCACTTGTACCTGGAATTTTCCAGTGTCCCCACTAAAGCACTGTACAAAATGCAAGTTATCGTTGCACAGGAGATCCAATCAACAACACACATGAACACGATAGAGTTACAAGTATCTAAGGACATAAGGGACACACTGAATATAACCCTCCATGAAGTGAATATTGAGAAGGACCAAGCAAAGCAGTGAATTGGCCAGATCAAGGAGTACGTAGAAGAATTCTTCAAGTCAATTCCAGATAGCACACAAGAAGGGGCACATTTACAAAAAAAGAGAAAATTGGGAAGATAGAGCAAGCGATGGAAAACTATAAATGTCACATAACATACTTAATGGCACTATTGAACCTAAGCATTCCACCAAAAGTGATATCACAGAGACAGTAGGAGGTTTCAGGGAACTTGGAGAACATGGCCCAGAGTATTAAGGAAACTCCAAAGTTATAGGACAAAAGTGTGCAACTATGGAAAAGTCTACAAGAGGATGAAAATTTGCAAGTGTTGGAACAAAACAAAGAAGGCGTCAACACATCCATGCAGGATTTGAAGAAAAAGCATAAGGTAATTAACATACAGGAGATATTGAGGAGTGCATAGGAGATAAAGAACTTACAGGAATAATTAAAGAATGTGTAGATAGAGAAACAACTGAGGCAGGATCTAATGGAGCCATTACACGAAGAAGCAGAAAGTTTGTTGATAGAGATGGATGCAACCAAGGGTCATATGGAAAAAATTAGGTTGGAGGTTGAAGATATGTTGAAGGGAAATCTCATTGCAAAGAATATGGATTCTATTGGATAGAATATTGCACAGTTGAAGACTTGTGCTGAAGATATTTCAGATTGATTCCAAGAGTTGGAGAAGTCTGTCAAATATGAAAACACTACCTGAGTGGATCGAGAAGAGTTATAAGTAAGTATTGGGGGCCTGTTGGAGCAGACTATGTTGGGAAAAAAGTTCGAGGAATAAAGAAGAGTGCAACAAATGAGGCAAGAAGCTAAGGAATAGACCAAAGAAGGAGAACGCACCAATAATTAAGGAAAATTAGCACACAAGAAGGCAAAGAAGCAACGCGCACTGGGAATTTAGGAAAAGAAACGTAGAGTCAAATCAAGATGTGGTTGGATTGAATACCAACCACGCGCAAGAGGTTGTAAAGTGGATAAGCCTGATCCACTAAGGGTTAGGGTTTTGGTAATTGTTATCCCCGATATCTAGGGATAACTAGGAGATCATGTCTCGAGGCCCACATGGTCCTAGACATGGAGTACCGAGAGCAGGAGCGACCTGAGCATGGTCCTGGAGGACCCATCCATCTTCTTCTCAGTCAGCTTTGTTCTGCCAGCAGTACCAGCCTCCATCACTACCGGCCTGGGCTTGTATCAGAAAAGGCTCTTGCTCCATGAGGTAATTGGTCTGAAGTGCTGGCTCCTGCTCCATGAGGTAATTGGTCCGAGGTATCATGGTATGTGCCACATTTGATCATTCATTATAACCTTCATGGGTGTACTTAGATCTCTTTCATTTCAAATAACTTCTTGATCTTACACTAATCTACTTGGATTCATTGTTGGGGTAATTGATGGGTAGCTTAGCAAGTTGGTATTCATGGGTTTGGTTAGCCACCAAAGGGGGTTTGAAGAACCATCGTCCTCATATTATCACTTTTTCATCTTAAAACCCGCTTCATCCATCCTGACTTCTAGTCCCACATTAGGATGACTCATCCAGGTACATATTGTCTTGTGGGAAGAAGGGGCTAAAGGCCCGTGGGGTAAGAGCAACCGTAAAAAAGATAAAAGCCATAGGAAAAAATGAAAACCTAGAGATGCTTCTCACTTAGGGGATCCCCAGAAGGCAATAAAAAGCCTCATAAGAAACTAAGGGACCCTAAGAAAATGATAAATAAATAAGTGCAAGACTCAACTAAGAGGATGGGAGGTCCTACGAAATGCCCATTATTATGTTCATAGGTATTTAGCTAAGATGACATTGCTTAAATTATCCGTCACCAAACCAGTGTATGTTGACTCCTTTTGGTTGCATGGCCAAAGGAAGGGGGGTCTCATCACGAGCCAACCTCTCATTTCCTCGCTAAGATATTTAGTGGGTAACGCTGTCAGCCCTCGCCACCTAGCCAAGGCAGTGTCCTCTTTGACAAGGCTTGTAGCAAAAATGCAAATAAGAAAGATGAGGCAATAAGGGCTTCGAAAAAGTGCATCCATGAAGGAAGGGTACAACTCACCTCCTACAAAGGCACCTCCATATCACACCAAAATTCTAGGTCCGACGATGATCAGATTATCCTAAAACCACATCACGCCACTATACATGGTTTGAATAACCCTTTATGGAAACTCCATTTCTTTGTGGGTATAAATTTCAATAGGTTGCCCTCTTTGGTTTCTTTGTCTGTATATAGTGCGGGTTTTTGTGTAGGGTCTTTGAGCTTTTGGAAGATTTGTTAGGGATGTTGTGTATATATTTGATAAATTTAATGATGAGATGTGATTTACATTGCTATGATGTCTAAAACTGATCAGCCCCATGGAGGTCCGAAGTGGTCATCTCCCCGTGTGTACCGGTCCTTTGGTACCTGTTCGCCGGGTATGGTTCTGCACATGGGGAGATGATTAGTCTGAACCTCCATGGGGTTTGGCAGAGCCCAATGATGGACGTTGGGATGGCAGAGGCGGGTGATGAAAGCTGTGGACGCAGCCCTGCATTGCAGAAGAAAAGGGACTTCATCGTGGACGCTGGCATAGATCATGGCTTATGGGGAACAGCGTGATGGGACATGGACCTTGATGACAGGACGCCACCAGTGATATTTGTACGACTTCTAGAGCATGTGGCATGCCGCGGCCAGGGCTCTTGGGCATGCTGGATGTGTTGGGTCGGAGCCCCGTGAGGGGCAACGCTTTCCCATTGATGGTTATCGCCCTAAAAGGGCCAACGCTCCCCTAAAGGGGCTTGACTTCATTTTAGCTCATATTTGGCATTTTAGCATGTAAAAAAAAGTGACAAATAATTCAGAATAATGTAATCGCTATCCTTGTCGGCTATTCCTTTTGTTGACCTATTTTGTAAATTAAAGGTCATTGAATCATATAACAGAGGACGCTTTCTCCTCTTTTGACTGTAATTACAACTTGCCCTCATTTGGAGAAGTCATTTTTAGCCCTTGTCTTGTTCTTGTCTCTTGAGGCATGCAACCTCTTGGAGGAGCTATTTTTTGGCAAAGTGGTGCTTTATGCTATTGGAAGGTTTACAACTAGGTGGATCTTTCTTCATGATCTTGTAAGTGTTCTTCATCAAACTTTGAGTGAATGGTTGCTGTTTAACATTTGCATTTATTGTTATCTGTTGTATTTACTTGATCCAAAACCCTAGGAGCCTACACACAAGCAGGCTGAGGCTTCATGTCCCATAGCATGAGCTTATAGCCATTGATTTGAGAAGAATTAGCCTAGCCATAGCTAAGAACACTAGCCATCTCTTGTCTCTCAAATTAGTTTTCAAAGATAAATTGAAGAAAAGAAGGCCCCAGGGCCTAATTGAATTTACACCTAGGGTTTACTTCTGTGGTTTTGAAAAGCCTACATAAAGAACACTTTCATGTTTCTCATAGATTTATGTTTCTGCTTTCAGCCGCTTTAATAAGAAAGTCTTAAGGAGAGAGAAAATCCTCTAGGCCTAGCTTTAGCTACACTGGGTAAGCCTTTCTTCTTAGGGGTTTAGGGTTTGTAATCTTGATATAGCAACACCATCAAACCCTAAATTTTGTCTTTAATTTTGAGCCCTTCCTAAACCATTAGTCACATCTCCTTTGACTCCATTAACTCAAGGCACTACCTATGAATGATTTTGAAGTTTGTTATGCCTTAAACTTCTTTCAAAATCATCTCTAAATTGCAAACTCTAACTAACCTAGCATCCAACCCTAGGCTTAATTCTTTGAACTAACCTAAAGTTGATAACGCTGGCCTTAAATGAACTTTTGCTCATAGAAAGGTGCCATGCCATATCCTCTCCATAGCCGTGGAATTGTTTCTTTCTATTTGTTGGTTGAATTTGTCAAAACGTCCATCATTGGCTAGCTAACCTGGCAGACAACAAGTTTTATATAGAGGTGACGTCATACCTAGTTAGAACTCTTTCTTGGACCTTAAAACTTTTGACTTTGTCACTTTCCTTGATTGGTATTGAGCTATTGACTATATTTATAATATTGATTGGTGTAAAGTTGTGCTCTTTTCCTTTCAAATTGACTTGTTGATAAGGCTGACGTCATAGTGACTGCAACAAAAGTTATATAGCTGACGTCACATGCTTTTACCTCTTGTTTTGCATACAACGTTGTGATATTTGTCATTTATTGTGATAAACTTTGAGTTATTGATTGGATCTCTAAGCCTTTTTGACAAAACGTTTTACTCATTGTTTGGCATTGACCTAAACATTGAAGCTTCACGTCACATCATTGCAGCAAAATTACATAGGTGACGCAACAATTTCATGTGTATGAGCAGATTTGACATGTTTATTGCATTATCGATATGATATAAGGATTTAATATTGAACATTGAATGCTCTTATGCTTTATTGAAGAAGTGATATTAATCTTTTGTTTTTATTGAGCCATCATTGACTTCGTCAATAATAGCACTTAATCATTTGCTCATATATACATGATAAATATAATCATTGATTTTATGAAGTACTAACCCACTGCAGGGCACATTTTCTAGTCTTCTTTGTCTTGTCTCGCAAACAGGTGCAATCATCAGTGGAAGACTTCTTCTTGATTATCCAATACTTGGCTGTAATATGTGAAAGGGAACCTATTGTCTTGGTCCACTATCCCTTAGCCCTTCATTAAACAGATTACCTTAGGGACGTCTCCCTTGGATTAGCCCTCCTAAATAGAAAGAGCTCCCCATCGAGGTGACAGTGGGTGGGGAAGCTCCTGTTATGCCGGTTTCAAGCCCTGACTCAAGCTCTCTGAACCTTTCCTACAAACCGTGCAATAACATTTTGGCGTCGTTGCCGGGGAACACCGAGTCTACCTTCCTCAACGACATATCTTTGGTGAGCCTTGCTTACCTGGCGACTCCACTAGCCTTTCCCCCTATTTATTTGGTAGTTTCAAGGAAACTATCTGGCGACTCCACAAATTGAAAAGAGGTACAAAAACCCTCCTATAACCTTCAAAAGGAAGCCTCCCGTTAATTCACCTGTTGTTAAATCACTTTTTGGAAAAGGGCTTCCTTTAAACATGTCTGGGTCAACCTCCACTTGTACTACAAACCCTGTCATTAATCAAAGACAATGGTCATCCAATTTGTTCAAGCCCTTAGACATGTCAGCAATACCTGGTTACCCTAGGCAAATGCCACCCAAGTATGAAAAGTGGGTGCCTAAGTTCACTGGAATCGATGCTATTGGTGCTGAAGAACACATGAGCAACTTCTGGGCATTTTTTCAGCTTCACCCTATTGCCGATGATGCAGAAGACTTGGTCATGAAGCTCTTTTCAGCCACACTTTATGATGCTGCAAGACATTGGTATCTCAGCCTACCTGATGGGAGTATTAAAACCATGGATAAGCTTGAAGAGATTTTTCTCAAAAGGTGGAGCGTTAAATAAGATCCAAATATGTTGCTTACTCGTCTATATGGGATTGCCAAACGTGAGAATGAATCAATAAGAGAGTTCCATACCAGATTTGAAGCTGCACTTCAGCGAGTCCCTCCGAGCCATCAGCCGAAGGATGATTATCTTGTGCATCTTTAT